>PVLA01005747.1:0-139087 GCA_004027455.1 Hydrochoerus hydrochaeris | reverse complement strand
CGGCGGGGGCAGCGCGGCTGGGCCCAGGCCGGGTTGGCTGAAGGCGGCGTAGGGCGCGGGCGACTGGGGCTGGGGCTGGGGCTGCACGGCGGGCGGCGGCGGCGGGAAGAGGGCGCTGGCAGCCGGCTGGGGCTGTGGCTGCGGCTGCGACTGCGGTTGGGGCTGCGGCGGCGGGGGCGGCGGGGGCGGAGGCTGGGGCTGGGGCTGCGCGGCCGGAAGGCTCTGGCTCGCGGGGTAGAAGCTCCGGGGCGGCTCCCGGGGTGGCGGGGCTCCGACCTGGGGCGACTGGGTGTGGTGTGGCCGGAACGGGGAGCCGAGCGGCGCGGGCGGCTTCGGGGACGGGGGCGGGTAGCCGAGCGGCGCGGGCGGGGACGGCGGGCAGGGCGGCCGCTGGCTCTTGCCCGGGCCCAGGGCGCTGCTGGCCCCTGGCTTGGGCGGCTCGGGCCGGAGCGGGGCGCCGAGCTCGGCCTCTGCCGCCTCCCAGGGGGGCTCAGGCTTGGAGAGCGGCTTCCCGTGCTGCTGCTGCTGCGCGGGGGTCCCGGGTCCCGGGGAGCCAGGCTGCAAGAGAGAGCGAGCGGTGACTCGGCGGCCGCGGGGTGGGGGGAGCAGCCTTACGGGGTCCCTGCTTGTCAAAGGGCGCAGGGCCTGGCGCAGGCTTGGGAAGCATCGTGGTTCCTGCTTATCCTGCCTGTTGAGGGAGAGGCGTTTCCGAGCCTTCCTCTGCGGGAAGTGAGCTTTAAAGGCCCTGAAACACTCACCAGGTTCCAGTCCCATAAATGGAATTCCGTCCCCAGCTTAAGCGGAAATTGGTTTGACTAATAAACTTGCCCCGCCTTGACTTTGCTGTTCAATGCCTTTTCTTTTGTTTCTTACACACTGCTGAAATATACAGGACTAAAATGCGCATGATCTTACTGTTCAGAAACAAAAACTGGGCCGGGCCAGTTCCTCCTGGTTTCCACTCAGATGACCACTGCGCCTGAGCCCAGAGGGCCGTGTCCCTTGCTAATGACTGTCACATCCCCTTCTGTTTGTAAAGCGTGGCTGGTAAGGAATGCTGTGGACAGTGTGGCCCTGGGCGCACTGGGTGAAGCCCGAGCTACTGAGTTCTACTGAGCTGCGGGAGAAGGCGTGACTGCTAGGTGATGTCTCCTGGCCCAGCATGACAGCCAGTGAGGTGGCACTAGTGTCCAGAATCCACAGAGCGCCCTTGGGTCTTGGTGGCCGCAGTCAGTCCACGTTATTACCTTGTTCACTTTCGAAGGGCTTTTGCAAGTGTTTTGAGACGTATCTGGGGACGGACATTCACTGGTAGCTGTGGGTTCTGGGTTTTCAGGATCGGGGTCTGTAAGAAGCAGAAGTCTATGGTAAACGTAAAATGCCGCGGTAAACAGCGTCTTTTACTGACGTGACAAAGCGGTGTGCATTGTCTGGTCTAAACGGGTTTGAGGCAGTCAGTAGCCATGACAGGTCGCCCACTTACTGACCTTCCACGAGTTCACTGAGCGGGCCTAGGCCCTTAGCTTGCAACTGGGGAATGTGATTTGAATGAGATGAAGGTGAGGACTGAACATGGCTCGGTGAACATGAGACATATGGTGATTCTCCCCCTGGAGGCGAAGCAGAGCAGACCCAGAGAGGTTAGCGCCCGCCCAGGCACACGCGGCGCCATCGCGGCCCCCTTACCAGAGCAGGGACGGCCACTCACCGCTGTCTTTGTCCTTCCTGTGATCGCTGAGCAGCAAAGCTCTCTGGTAGCTCCTCTCTCTCACTTGTTCCACCGAGGTGGAGGCCGTCCTTTAAAATAAAACCATAGCAGCCGCGTTTCAGAGAAACTCCTGCCACTTAGACTGGTCTTTGTCCCATGATGGTCAACTTGACCTCTCAAAGGATTTTGCTCTACTGAGGAAATACTTCAGTGTGGAGCTCTGAAAAGAGCTAACCTTGCCCTTACTTTGCTAACGGCTTCCAAACTGACCTTTTAATCCCCTTTTAGCTAAGGGCTTAAACCAACTTTTTTTGTGCCTGGCAAATTCAGGGTGAAGAGGGCGAAGCTAAGGCAGTGTAGGGATGTTCACGAAGTCACTTTTGGTTCTTAAGGGAACCAAAATACTGTGTGCCCCAAACTGCCAGAGCGGGCGCACAGCAGGCACATGCTGCTGAAGAACCCTGAGCTAGGGGTTCCTCCAGGGGAGCTGGGAGGGAGTGAATATCTGCATAACCTTGGAGAGCCACAAAAGTGGAGCGCGCGTCCCCACAGGCTCACCACTGCACTTCCGGCTCGGGCTTCTCGCCAGCAGCAGCGTCCTTGGCCGGGCAGTCGTTGCCGGTCTCCTCGGCGGCGATGGACGCAGTGGCCAGTGCGGGGGGCGGGGGCCCGGCGCCGTGCTCCGCCTGCTCCCCGCTGCCCTGGCCCTGCGCGCAGCCCTCCACACCCAGGCCCGCGCCCGCGCCCGGCAGCGCGCTGAGCGGCGGGAAGCTGTCGGTCCTGGAGCCGCTCTTCCTGGCCTCCCGCTGTCTCTTGCGGTACTCTAGGAGGGAAACCTTGAGCAAGACAGAGAAGAGCGAGCCTTTTTATTCCTGATTTACGTGTTAAAACCAGTTCTTTTCTAAAGAGAATTACTAATATTTACATTTGGGAAATTATATAAAATAATTTGATTTCAAATAAATAATTAACAATTATCAAATGCCTAAAATATGCCAGGCATTGTACGTAGAGGATTTACATAACATTACCGCATTTAATCCTCGCAACAACCCTATGCAATAGGTATATCATCCCCGTTTACAGAGGAGGAAATTGAGTAACTCACTCACTCAAGGTCACACAGCTGGTGAGTGTTGGAGCCGGGATTCGAACCTAGGTCTTACTTGAAAGCCCGTGCTCTTTCCACTATACTACATTGCTTCCCATAAAGTTGCCAACTGGACTCTGTTACAAAAATTAAAAGCACATATCACTACAATTCTTCGACTCATACAGCAATAACCCTATTAACCAACGCGTTAGCGCCGCGGCTCCTCCCCTGCGGTGGGACATGCTGCCTGTCTGTGGCGCTGCTTCCGCCAAGCCACTTCTGCTCCGCTGCGCTTCCTCTGCAGTCACGGTGGGGACCCAGGGGATCGGAACGGCCTCAGTTTCAGGTTGGGAGGTGGTTATTTTAAAAAATTACTCCTTTCGCACCTTCCGGTCTCAGAAACCAATGCCCTCAGGACGGCCTTTGGCAGTGCATGGAGCGGGGCTGGCAGACAGCCTCCCCCCACCCCGCTACTGACTGCGCGTCTGCAGCAACGGGGCGGTGGATCGACGGGGCCTGCTACATCCCTAGAATGTCTCGCCTTTCTGTGTTCTTTAATAAACATAAGAGGCTTTAAAATGTGCACACAGAATAAGAAGAATGTCTTACATAATACATATCCTAACTATGAATTAGCCCTCAGCCCCAGCATAGAGAGAAACAGCGAGCAGGACTAGGAATTGCTAAATGGGTAACCTTTTTCTTCTGCGGCGGATTCTGAGGTGTGCAGCTCCCGTCGATCAGAGTGTCGTGCACGGGCCGTCCGAAGGCCGAGACAAGCCCATCCTCAGAGGGACAGAACACGGCTGTGTCCATGAACACGGCTCTGGCATCCTCTTGCATCAGGCACTTGGACTCACTTACGCGGAAGCCGCCTCCAACCTCCAACTGGTGCGAGGGCGTCAGGTCCCGCAGGTTGGAGTTCACGGAGAAGCCGACCCCGGTCCTATCGGGGCTCTTCACCCAGGGCGCGTACAGCGTCCCCCGTCCTGGCTGGCTCGAGTCCAGCGGGCCGGCGGGCTCGGGCCTGTCGTGAGCGGGCGCCTCGGCAGCTTTGAGCAGGGCGGTCGGCTCCCCCGCGTCCAGCCCCAGGTGAAGGTCCGCCGTGGGCTCCTTCTCGCCGAGGCCCGTTCTCCCGGCATCGGCCCTATTCCTAGGGCTGGCGTAACCAATAGTCTTTATTTCTTGCAGACCCAGCTCAGTTAGACTGGAATTTCTAAAAGGCCCCAGAGTTAACAGGGTTGAAGATCTGTCATATCCCTGTTTACAGAATGAAAGACACACATACAATGACATCTTGAGACTGTTGACTTTAAAATCTACCAGTAATTTAAGCAAAATAATGATACTGAGAAAAACATCAGTAGTCCAACTTTATATATCAGCTACTTACCTCTTGACTGTAAGTGCGTCTCTTTATTTCTGGAGAACTTTCTGGGGAAGAAATATTCTACACAAAAAGAATAATCAAAATTGAAAATTAAAATACATATTTATATGCATGAAACTTTTTGAAATGAAAACTTAGAAACTATTGCACAGACTTTGTTTTTTAGGCTTTGTTTTCTGTTTTCTTTCCATTCCCCAAGTAAGATTATTTTGCCCCCACACCAAACAGGTCATGTCCTGACGTCCTACTTATGTCTGAGGGGACACATCTCACACAGCGGCATGAATACCCAGCCATGATGCTCATGAACCAAAAGATCCCAGATAAGACACGTGCTCTGAGGTCAACTTGATATACACGGTCATTACTACAATTAAAAATGTTTTTTTAAATGTTTAATTTCACATAAGTGTATGTGTCCAATTTTCCCTTTAATTTAGTTTCTTAGTACACTTGTTCCCCATCTTTGTGGGCTGAAAACATTTTTCTCATTGAAATTTCTCACCTCAAAGTGCATGGTGTTTCCTGGTGTGCCTGGGGTTACCGGGGTGACTGGTGAATATATGGGTTTATAACCGTTTCTACAGGTTTCATCATCTGACTTTACCCGTGGAGGAGTGGCAAATGATGGGTCCGTAGGAGTAATGTCTGCATGAGTTGGTGTGGCATACGGTGAAGGAGTAGGTGTGGAGGTTTCTGAGTAAACAGAATCTAGCAATTGATAAAGTCTTCGTTTTTTTAGTGGTGTAGTTAAATCTGTTGGCAAAATAATAATCTATAAGAAATTATACTGTTGGTATTTGCTACAATCTGTAACATTTTGGAAATGTGATATTCTGAAAAAACATAATACTATATAGTAATTATGATTACTTTCACCCAAAAACTATAGTTTTTAAAAGTGGACTTAACATGAAACCATTTCCCCATCTGTCTTTGGTTAGCATGGACTATCTTGCCCGAAGGACTGCAGACCTAGAGGTCTCAAGGAAATCATAATTGTAGTACAGTATTAATCTTACTGTGACTGGTTTAAGAGTCCTTTTGAATCTGTTTGAAAACAGCCACTCCAAATGCCAAAACTAGGCCTTAAAAATTCAACCATAATCCCCAAGTAGATTGCATCGCAAATCAAGGGGTTCATGTCTCCTCTTGGAGACAGGGTCTGGAGAACAGCAGTGAGAAAATGCATCTCACAGTGTGCTCTTTCTCTGAAGCTGATCGCATTAACTAGACTGTGTCTATGCTGCCACACAGCTCACATTAAAACAGCACTGAGGTAAACCCTACCTGGAAGGGAACAGCCATCATTTAATAGGAGTGGGCTTTTATTTTCACCATTGACTGTAGGACTTCTGGATCTTTCTTGACAGGGTGAGTTGAATCTATGTAAAATTGTTGAGTTTTCTTCTTCCAGAGCCTGTTTTAACCATCGCTGAGTGAGACAAAAAGTAAATGAACAGTAATAAATTAGCAGCTACTTACTGTCTTAAATGCAGAGCTGATTTCAAAAGCATTTTTCTACAAGTAATAGCAAGGAATGAGACTGGAATTTGGTTCATGCCAGATTCTGAACATCCAAAGAAACCTTTACCTTTTTGCATGAGCCAGAAGTGTTGTCAGTAGGTTCTTTCCTCCTCCTTTTTTCAGAAAGGAATGGTGAAGTAAACCTAATGTAATGCTTGGGAGTAGAGTATACATGAGGGCTGTAAGTGAGGCCTGGTAGAGAATTGAGCTGTGTGGCTAACACTTCTGGATCTGTAGTTATACGCAGAGGCCTTTCAGAAAGACTATCTGAGGGTTTTCCTGTCTTCTCGTTCTTCTCACTTAACCATTCACTGACCAAGTGCTAGAGGAAAGAAAACTCCAGATCACTATGTAAATAACAGCATAGATTCTCTTATAGAACATTCTGATAACAAAATTAGAAATTGAAATTATTGAAAGTTATGAATTGGGTAATTTAAATAATTATTCATATGTGATGTCCAAAAAAGTCAACATCTCATTCCACATTTCCTTGCTTATTTCTGTGAAATCTTTTACATGTTTTCTAGCAACACAGTTGCTTTTATAAAGTTGTTTCAAGAAATTATTACATAAAAACACTAATGCTTTTAAAAATAGTAAAATCTATGATAAGAATACTAAATACAGGTTTGTTACTGTTTTAAATATATAAATTGGTCAATTAGAAAAGTCTGGTTTTAACAGTACTTTTTGATCCAAAGTGCCTCTCAGAATCTCCCAGAGATGAGTTAGTGCATATCCTGCACATAAACAAAACATGAAACTGTCTGCACTGACAATCCCTGATTGAAGAGGTTTAAAAGCTTTGAAAATGTACATGGTCTTTTTTCTTAATTCTGTTTATTCTTGGTCTACAGCAAGCATAATTCAGTCTTTACTGGCTAGATGAATACATGTGAGAATAATGATGTACATGTGCATGAATACATGTAAGAATAATGATTACTTCTTAAAAACTAGTTTTTTCCTTTTGCCTTGGCATTCATATGTTTAGTAATCAAATACAATCCTTGTAAGTTCATGAGAAATGTAAATTGTAGAAAAAGTACATGTGTGCCTATGTCTTGTCTCTCTTTCTATTTCTCTGTCACACACACACACACACACACACACACACACACACACACACACAACATAGGCACAATAATAAGGTGAAACTTTCCTATCCTGTCTTCTGGTGACCAGTTTAAATGCTTTACAGAATCTTTTCTCTGTGTGTGTGTGTGTGTGTGTGTGTGTGTGTGTGTGTGTGCAGAACTACCTGCGTAGGACAAGCAAGTGTGCTGTGTAAAGCACATGGAGTCTGCACCCAAACTGCCAGGGAGTAGATCCTGGCTGTGCCACCTACATACACTTGGACCCTGAGGATCTTACATAACTTTCCTGCATCTCCATTTTATCGGTAAAACACTGTAATGGAACCCAGCTCTACAAATACTGTTATGACAGTGAAAAAGTTAAACAGGGCTGGATGTAGTTTAGTGATAAAAGCATTTGCCCAGCATACATAAGACTCTGTGTAAAGTTAAACCATAAACATAGCCCTTAAAATAGTCTGTGTGCCATAAGTGCTGTGGTTAGAGGAACTCCTGATAATTTGGTACTTTTGAGAACCACTATGTTGTTACACCTTCAGCTAAACTTGCAGGAAGAGGGTAAGATGTAAGAGCCCACGTTTTTGAAACACCAGGAGGATGCAGCACAGTGCAGTAATCTCATCATTTAATAACAAATCCAGACTTTATGTCATATTTATAACCAAGAAAGCAGTTTCTTGTCTCTAAATCTGAGTTTTTTCTCTTCTCTTCACAAAAGTTGAAATTATTTTTTGTTTTTTTAAGACGAGCCAAAACAGCGTTAAGGGCAAGTACTGGCTTGCGCGTTTAACCTGCATGGGGTAGCAATAGACCATTAGACAAAACCGGTTAGCTCTAAGCGTGTGGCTGTCTGGCAAGTAAGTTATTTAATTTCTGTCTTAAAATATAATACTGCATTGTTTTAGCAGCCTGCCTAAACTACTAAATTAGATAAGAACAAAGACAAAGTAAATGAAGTTTCAAAGTACTTTGCTATAAAAATATCAGAGAAAGATCTATTTATGATCTAGGCCTCCTCAGGGAGCCTAAGAATGACCCACTTTGGTGCCTCGGTCTAATCAATGTGCTGTATTAGAATAAAAAGAAAAATAGAAACTTTGTGAAGGTATCCTGTTATTTCAGAGCTAGAACGACCAGGATGGTTTAACTCAGTAAACTGCTTCCATGAAATGCTTCATTAAATCTGACAGGATAATACAATCCAAGGATTTATTATTAATAATCCAAGGATTTTTATTAATAATTTGATTGAAAATGCCTACCTTATAAATACATGTTTTGGTACATTTTATTGAAATCAACAGTTTCTTCACATTTGATTCTTATAATCTACCTACACAGTAGGACTTATAAAAACCACAAATGATAAAAGAGCAATGGCCTGGAGTTGTGGCTCAGGGGAGAGTGCTTGCCTAGATGCACCACTGAAAGGAAGGGTAATATGCATATGGAACCAGTTCAGGAAGGGTGTGAACATCGTATTCGTACATGACGCAGGAACACTTATTCAACAAGATCATGAACTGCAGCACAAAGTCTTAATATATTTATCTTTACCATAATGTGATCATTTATAATAACTGACTTTACAGTTTTGTGATTCTTTAAAAAAGCCTGTAGGTATAAAAACAATGCTCCATTTAGTTCATTACAAAATGTGACAAACTGAATTTTTAAAATTAGCATCATAAGACACTTGGAGAAGTTCTTAGGTTCATTAAGAATCATACCTTCTTTGTTTTGGGGTACTTTGCAGGACATTTGTTAAGTGCTGGAACTTCGGTTTCAGTGATTATTTCTGCTACTGCAGTTTCAGTCTCTGGTTCTATTACGAGCACAGTGTTTTCAACATCGTTTTGCTGTGACGTGACCTCGATGTCGGGAGAAGAGGGCTGGATGTCGGAGCACATGCTGACCGTTCTGTGTCTCCGCCGCTGCTGTCCGATGTGAGTCCTACTGCGAGAAAAGCTTTTTCTCTGTTTAGTTCTATTTACTTTGGCAGGGGCTGGCTTGTTAGCAGTTTCTTCTTTTGCTTGTTCCTAATTCAAAGTACAATACAATGGAACTTTCAATTATGTTTATATAAGTTGAAATATAATAGCATTAATCTACTTCAAAAGTTTTCCAAGTTTATGGATTCTGAAAAACAATACGTCGGCATAATGAAAAGGTTATGATTTGAAGTTTTATAATTTAAATCCAAACTTCTTATAGGGTTTGAAAATACTACCAAAGTTTAATATCAGCCATAATTTAAAACTTTTTATAGATATAACTAAATTGTATGCAGAAATTTTATTTGAAGGTATTTAAATACAAGAATGAAAATGGACCTGAGCAGTATTACCTGATTAACCTCAGCATCGCTGGTGACCTGAGCATCTTTACATTCAGCTTTGATTTCTGTTTTGGCGGTGCTGATTCTTTCCAAGGCTTGTTCTCTTCTCTTCTCTCTTTTTTCAAGTCTGGCAAAAGCTTGCAAAATTGCTTCCATTTTCCTTTCTTCTCTGGTCTGCAAAATTTAAGTTTTAAGTGGTATAATATCATTGCTCTGAAGTAAAGATTCAAATTTGAAAAAGAATTGCTCTGATACTGTTAGTTAGCAAAGTGAGTCCGCTGCTGGTGAAGGGGTGGGGTGGGTGGCATTCACATTCATTTAAAACTGTCAGAGTTGCAAAGATCTCTGTAAAGCCTGTTACTACAAATCTATTTCATGAAGGCTTAGCTGATTGTTAAGAGGGTTTTTAAAAGGCCTCAACATCTACCTTGTTTTATCAAATTCAAAAATGTCTTTATACAGAAGCCAGTCCTTTACTAAAAATTAAGATTTCCTAAGGTTTGACGTACATATCAAACCTTAGGAAATAGATTATTGGTATATTGTAGCAGGATCGTTGTGGGGTGAAGTCTTAGGTTCAAATCATGACTCCACCAGGATCTCTGTGACCCCAAGTAGGTTAGTTGATCTTTCCGAGATGCTAAAATGGGGTAATAATACTTACACATTACTGAATTGTTACTAAGTTCAAACAAAATGTCTGTGAGCTTTTCAGACAGTACTTGGGAAATGGTAGGCATCCCACAAGCGTTAAGTATTCCTTCTACTTTAGCCGTCCTCATCATGTTTTAAAGCATCCTTCTACCTTCTGTTTTTCCTTTCTCACACTGACACTTCTGAGCAGCCCTGAGGGAACAGTAAGAGTCCCCTCGAGCATCAGGAGCAAGACCCAGAACCTCAGCCAGAGTAGCCAGCCTGGCAAGTGTGTAGCTTTCAACAGGAAGCACATCCACCTGTCCAGTTTTCAAATGGAGAGAATCGGGCCCTAAGGCTCAGATCCACTTGTCTTTCCTCCATTGTCATCCATGTCCATGTAGGGAAGAAAGAAAAGAAAAAGACAAAAGAAAAAGAAAAGATCGGAAACTCCAGGTCTGGCTGCTAAGGCCTTGTCAGCATTAGAGCAATCAGTAGCCGAGGTTCAAGTACGAAGACTTACGCTTGGCACACGAATGCTTGCTTATGCTTTCCTAAATTTTTTTCTTTGTCATGCTCAACAAAGGAATAAAGTAGAATATCAACAGAGCACCTGAAAGTACTTTTTAAAGTTTCTAATTTATTAGAGCAAACCACCATCCTGCCAGTGTGACACAAAATGTGTTTTTTTACAGACAAGGAAATTGGGGTCCAGCAAGGTAAGATGACTTATTTATGTGTCCGCATCTGCATTAGCTCTGCTGGTCTAGGAAGGGTCACCAAACACTTCACACACAGCGTGGGTAACAGATGCTCTTTCAAGGAACCAGAACTGGACATTTTAAAGCTGAATTCTTAGACATTTTTTGTCTCTGGTCTTTTAAAATCACTGATCTGAACTCTTCCTGTCATATAGCTTTCTATAAAACCTGTGACTGGGTATATCAGGGCTTTTCTAAAACTCTAAATTTAGAAATCCCAAGTATAACAAAAAGTTCCTTTTCACAGTTGCTTCACCTGTTGAACAATGTTGAAGGGAAGAGGTTAATTACTATGGCTGCTTCAAAAACATTTTAAAGTCATGGGAAAATTCTATTTTCCCTGAAACCAAAATTGTCTTACCATGAATCATTTGTGTGAAATATTACCCTGGATTTTCTAAAACAGAGATTTATGCCAGGAGAAGATTCTCTGACACTTCCCTTCCAACTCATTCACATAAAAATAGAACCCCTCTGTAAATAGCATAGTTGCTAGTTAAAGCAAACACCTTCACTTTGAGATAGTTCTTGATCTTGAGAGTTGGTCAGGATCTTCAAAAGTAATGTAGTCCTGTACTGGTAACACAAGTGCCTGTGCCTGCAGCGACTCTGTTGAAGGTGGAGCCCTATGTGCTTTTTCACATGGCCCAGACCGATTCCCTTTGTCCGCTGCTGTCCAGTTCACAAGCACATGCCTACCATCCTACACGAAGCACACTGAAGGGCAAGTCTTACTATGTCACTACAGCTCTTCACTGTGTAGGAATAAAGTCGAGGGCACTAAATGGATTTCCTACTAGCTTTAACCCTGCTTGGAAATGTAAACATGCCTGGTTTTTAAATATAGTTCAGGATATCTCACTATGTAGCCCAGGCTGGCCTCAAATTCATGGCAATTCTCCCACCTTAGCCTCCTGATTACCAATGTGTGCCACCATGCTCACCCATACCTGGTTTTCTACATGGATAACAATTATTTGCACACTTAACCAACTTTGAAATTCCTTAGGGTACATATCATTCAACTTCTATATTCATCATACATCCTAACATTATGTCACATTTAACTAGATAATATTTGAGGACCAAAAATTTACCACTCGTTTTATAGATGTAAGTGAAAAACATGTTTACACCAAACTTTAGTTACAGGTAACTGCAGATGACTAGAGAAATAAAGGGTCCTAACCCCAGAAGACTGCAGGTTAGAGCATCTGCAGGGCTACTGTGACTTATGTATTCTCTAACTGCAAGCTGAGTCTCTTATCATGTGTGAGCTGGGAAAGTGAGACTTTCCCATGCAGGTCACTGTCCATCCTAGGGAATTAGATGTTATGCTAAAGTATGTGGATCTTCTTTGTGACCCATTGTACATTATTATGATATAATTTTCAGTTGTGGTTTCCTAACAGTAAATACAGAGTACTGTTATTTCCTGTAAGCTAAAGAACAAAAGTCTGCTTCATAATACCACTACTTGCTGAGGCATGGGTATTTTGAGAACCTATTCCAACTGTGTACTTCAAATAAAGACATGTAGTAAAAAACTTGTATTTTCAACTTTTAGAATAGACAATTTTTGTCTAAGTTTCAAAAGACAGGGAAAGCCATACAATTCAAGGTTATATAATAAGTAGGAATTGACATGTTATATACTATAGCAACTAAAAAAGCTGCCAAATAAACATTGTAATTTAGCTCAGAAAATGCTTCTGGTAATTTAATGTACTACAAATAAGCCTGTGAATGTGTGGATGCTATTAGCTTTACAGGGAAACCTGGGGGAGGCCAGGGTGAGGAGGAAGAAGGTTATCTAGGGTATCTGAGGATCCTGCCCTCACTCTTCTGCTTGCTGTCAGGTAGGATGCAGCCTCAGAGGCGCACAGCCTGCTGCCCTCTGCCACAGCCAGCAGGCATAGCCAGAGCCTGGGTCCTCGACTGAGCGTCCAGGCTCAGCCACAGAAGTGGTCTCCCCTGATTTACAGTTTTGCTTTTCTCATCTTAAGTGCCTGTGGTCTGAAAATCTGAATCCCAGAAATCAAACTTTTAAAGAAAGCTGTCTTTAAGGAAAGGCCAGGGCCTCACTACAAATTTACCCTACTCTATGGTCTTATAGTACAGAAAAAGACTCAAGTGCCCCATACCCTTTCCAACAGCAATGACTGACTGATGGTGAATCTTTAAAAGTCATAAGATGATTGATTACTAATAAAAGCTGTTGAAAGCAGCATGTGTGACTTGTGTGGGACCAGATTTGGGGACTCTGAGCACGACACACTTCACAGAGACAATCGTGCATGGAGCACTGCATAAGCTGTGTGTCACTGCTGCATGAAGACAATTGGAAGCACTGAAGGCGAGTTTGGGACATCTTAAATCTATTACACCATAGCTAAAGCAGAATAACCTCTTTTTGTTTGACCAGATACCCATAAAAATAAAACTCCCCTTTTACCATGTTGTGAATTACTTATCTTTACAAATACAATTCCTAATCTATGATGCGACAAGTGTCAGCATCAGCTGAAGGGTGTGTTACAGAAACACTTGAGTTCAATGATTCCATCACAGCCCTGTACTCAGATGACTTTTCTGGCAACAAATTTATTCTTCTCCATACTTTACTATTATTAAAACTACCATCATGGGCATTCAGCTCTGCAGCACAGTGCCAGCCTGGCAAGTGTGATCAAACTCAGTTTGATCACTGGTATCAATAATAAACCAAAACAATAGTTGTGCATGGGTCACACCTGTAATTCTAACACTCTGGGAAGCTGAGGCAGGAGTATCACAAATTCAAATCCAGCCTGAGCAACTCAGACCCTCTCTATGGTGGTAAGTTGTCAACTTGCGCCTAAGCAGCTGAATTGAATCAGTATGGCTCTGGGGTGGACGACCCACTGTAAGGAGGATAAAAAGAACAGGAGGGAAAGATCTCAGCCGATTTTCCTTGGAAGAGCTTCATCGTGCCTGTCGCTCCTCAAAGGAGCCCTGGTCTTGGCCTTGGGCAGAGTCCCCCAGCTTTGGGAGCAAGCCTGGGCTCCAGCGCCTTTTCAGCCTACTGGGCGCAAACTTGTCTTCTAGCACCGCCCTTCTCCCTCCTCATGCAGGCGCTCAAGGTTCCCTCGGCTTTCTGATGCGACCCCAGGTGGGAATTTGCATTGGTCTCCAGACCATTGGCCAGGTCCTTCGCATCTCCAGAGCACACAGAGCTTTTGCGCTCTTCTCCATTCAACTTAGTGGGTGGCTTTTGAAGGCTGGTCTTGTACATTTCTGCATCCAGCATTAACGCTGATTCAAAGCATGGTCTTTTGAGGAACCTTGGCCCAGTCCTGCAAGAGCTTGTAAATACTAATAAACTGTCTCAAAAAATAAAGGGATGGGGATGCAGTTTTTCTAAAGGCGCTGGGTTCCAACCCCAGAACCAGTGGCAGGGGCACTTTGGATCTTCGTCCGTGATATTCTAAAACCAGTCATTTCCTAGAAGCAGAACAGCAGTACAGATTCTGGATGATCATGTTTTCCTGGAGTGCGCTGGCCACTGGATAGCAGAACTACACAGTCAAAGGTGTTTAGCTTTAGGAAATACTGCCCCACAGCCTAACCTGCCTCAAGAATTCTGAAGTACAAATGGTGTAATGGCTAGCCAATCAAGTTGCTTGGCTGGGTGTTCTGCCCAGGGATTGGCAGAGCACTCAGCTAGTTGCGTTGTGGGGGCGTGGCCTCGGGATCTACATCCGGCCCTCTGGGCTCAGCCCCCTACTTCCGGTTCCAGGCCCTTCCAGTTCCTGCCGGGCGCCAGCAGGAACTGCTGAACAGGAACAGGGACTGAAACAGTGAGCACGTTCACCTCTTCTCTAAGGTGGGTGGTTGGGTGACCTAGCTAAACAATGAGAAGCTAATACACAGGGACTCTCATCAGGTCAGGGCTGAGTATAGTGCTTACTAAATTCAGCTTTGCAGAGAGCGCTTTTGCGCATAACGCTTTTTTGCATAATGTATCGGCTCAGATTTCTAAAGAACACTTCCTGGTGAGGAGGTTAAGGGTTTTGACCTGTGGAAAATCCTGACTAGTCGTGGGCAAGACTTCTTGGACTACAAGGAAGCCACATTTACCTGACTTTCCTTCCATGGCTGCCACGCACATTTAGCTCATTTACTGAGCAACTACATGCTCTTAAAATGCCCGCCTAGAAGGGGGCTCTGATAGTAAACTACAAATACTTATTTACTTCAGGGTATTTAGCACTACCCTGGGATCTCGGACCTGGGTAATTAAGCTTTAATGTCTGCTGATGGCACATTTCTGTCCTTTTAGATGTGAAGGCAACCTTGAACCAACTTCCTTCCACAGGCTCCAGTTTAAGCAATATGACAATAACAGACCATGAAGGACCACCAAGTAAACTCTCAAGGAGTCTTAAATTGGCTATGGAAAAGTATTTTGGAAATAAACAGATACTATAAAGGAGGTTCTTTTTTTGGGGGGGGGGAGTAACAGGAAATTGAACTCAGGACCGTGTGCTTGACAGGCAGGTGCTTATGTTGCTGAGCTATATCCCCGGCAAGGAGGTTCTTTTTGTATCACTGTAAACATTGTTTTCTAAATAGAAATCTTTCAAAACTTTGCTATTTTTAAAATGATTACTGATTAATAGTATGCTTCCCAGGATCTAACCTCCTCCTACATGCTCTTTGACAACACTGACCAACTAATCCCACTTGAACTAACATGTCCCAAGCAGGTCTACTCGCAGTGCCCTGGTTCTGGAATCAGGTGAGCAGACAGCCTCTGTGTTTCCAGTACCACAGTTTAACTGGTCTCAAAGACTTGGACACCCATTTAGACTCACTGTCAAACCAGGGGAGAGGCAACTTACAGTAACCATCTTCTGCTCCAAACAATTTAGCCCAAGTTTGCTTTTGTAAATAGGTAATCACTTCTTGGGGGCAAGAGGATAGCATCACAGGACAAAGCAATTAATGGATGACAAAAAAGAAAATGTTATTAAAAGAAAAATTTCAAGGACCAAAGGAGGTGGGAGGACATGGAACTGAGAATGAAAGAGGCTTTTCTCTCCTTGTTACCTAATGAATCAAATATTCTTTCATGAGGCCTGGGGTTTAGCTCAGCTGCACAAGCACCTGCCTGGCAAGCATGAGGTTGCAAGTTCAATCCCCAGTACAAAAAAAAAATCATATATATACTTATATATATTCTTTCATGAATTCATCACTTAAATATTCATGTATAACAACCACAACTTACACATGAATAGTGCTCAATATCCAGCCTTATCCTCTTATCCATGTAACTATCTCCTTTCCCAAAATATAGCTTATAATCCTCAGCCACAAATCATCTGTCACATTTATAACTCCCTCTGGAGTATTTACCCTGGAGAAATAAATGCAAATTCAGTTCCATACAACTTGTTAAAATACACTTGACTAAACCCTACCAAAGGTCCATCACAGATATTACCCAGCATAAAATGGTACCTCTCATGTAAATGGTACCCCTCAGCTTGAGTTATCAATAATATTTAATGTCTTCTGTACCACTTCTTGCTGAATTATTTTAGTAAATACTTCTGAAGGCAAAGATTTCATTCTTTTTAATTCTCACTAAAAAGAATGAAGCCAAGAACCAAAATACACAAGTCCACAGATTTGAGTTTTGGAAACTGAGCAAGATGTTAAATTAGATGGTTATATGAAAATGTTTTTTATATAGGTAAAAATTAGATCAATTCCATACTGTTTAAGCTATACTACAAAGGACAGACTGAAATACATTTGAAGTTGAAGATTACGTGGAATATATATGGGAAGGAGGTATTCCTGACTCCTCTTAGCCAAATCTGGTATATATACATAATAGTCTCTATCATTATAACCCATAATGGTTTAAAGCTCTGCTTGTCACAGGAGAAAAATTAGTTTGACAACTCTCCCAAGAGCAGCTGGCACCAGCCATGATGGTGCAGGCCTGTGATCCCAACACTTGGGAAGTTGAGGCAGGAGGATCACTGTGAATTCAAAGCCAGCCTGATTTACACAATGAGACCCTGGCTCAAAAAGAAAGAGTAACATCTTTATTACCATCTTTGTTTGGTTTTAGTTTTTTTAAGTTGACACTTTATTTGCCCTTATTTTTCTACTCACTGAAGTAAATTTAAACAGAATGAGAAAAACTAGAAAAATAAAACTCATTTTAAAATCAAATACACTCTCAGAGAAAAAAAGTATTAATTGCTTAGGAATCCCAGGATGTGTGCTTCTACATTCAGCTTATTTGATTACATATAAAAATTCTGTAATTTAAACATCAAAACAAATATACCAATTAGAAACAGAGTGCAATAACTTCAAGGGCCCTGGATCAAGAAGCCAAAGAAAAATTCGTAAAGCCTTATTTCATATCCTTTCAAAATACCATTATAAATATTTACATTTTAAATTTTTCCACTTATTACCATGAATGAAATTCCCAGCTTCATAGCCATCTTGGTGGCAGATAGGATGAATATGCTAAATGAGTATAAAAACATTTAACTATTCTATATTAATAATAAAACTCTGTGTACACAGAACAAGTGTTCTTTTTAAAACTGTTACTGTTTTTAAAGTTCCTACTGCTAACTATAAACAATGAGCTGCAGAAAGCAGTGACTCTAAACTGGTCGTTGAGAAGTTCCTACACACACAGGCAACGCAATGTAAGACTAACAATTAGGGAGCCAAGCAATAGTAAAAAAAACCCAAAACAAGAGCCACACATGATTTATATGTAACTGAATCTTGAAAAAAGTTCGGTATTATTCCTTTGGATACAGGAATTCTCTTTCATACAACCAGCCTCCAAATTCTCCGATTTTCAGCTGTATTTGCTTTTCTTCTCTTCTGTCTTTAACTGCCCTATCTCAATAGAGCAGTGCTGCTGACCCCCAGACTCTGATGGAGCTGTGGACCCCGCGCTGTACTGGAAGGATGACTGTCACAGTACAAAACGAACACACTGAAAAGCTCACCCAAGCCCAGCTGGAAAGGTGTCATGTGATGGTCCGCGTAGCACAGCGCGAGAACCTCTAGAGCAGGAGGCCAAGGAGCATACCAAGTAAAGGCAGTAAGGAAAACCTACCCAAACACCATCAGTTAGTTTGTAAGGCCATCTTTTAAGCCAACAAAGTAGAGCAGACCTCTTAACTAGCCTTAATGCTCTGAGAATGCTAATTACCATTGTTTTTTGAGGAAATTTCTTATTCCATTTTTACACTAACAAAAAAACAAACAAAACTTATTTTTTGTTTGGTGGTTTGCGGGTTTTAAGACAGGGTCTTGCTATGTAGTCCAGGCTGGCCTCAAACTCATGGTGGTCCTCTTGCCTCATCTTCCGAGTACTAGGATTACAGGTGTGCTCCATCATGACCTGCTTAAACTTACTTTAATGAAAAATCTTGTGTTTGATGATAACAGTATAAGACTATAGAAATAGTAGTTACCAAACAGTAGTGTTTTTCATTTTGGCTTTACATCAGCCATTTATTTGGTGCTATTATAAGGTTTAAATCTGTTTTTATTTTACATCAACTCTTCAAGAAAAAAAGATACATTCAGCTAATGAGAGACATTATGAACAGTAATTGTGGTATTAAGATTTATTAATAGTTTCCAACTTCAAAATATTAATAAAATTACTTCTAAAATGTGATACATTTGAAATGTCTAATGAACACCATTAAAAATACAAAAGATCAGAGGAATTTTCTTAAAGGATAATGATAAAGCCAAATAAAAATCCTCCATGGCATGTCGGCTGCCCTCAGTCCAACTGAGCATAGAGCAACTACTGGCCTCCCCACTTACCATCTTCCTTTTCCTTTCTGCAATCTGCTCCTCTGATTCCATTTCTACTTCATTGCTAATAGGAGTTTTTTCTTCTATCTCATCAATAAAATCTGGTTCCTGAAAGATAGAAACGCCTTCTTTATAGAAACTACAACGATGTTATAATCTAGGGACATCAAACTATTTAAAAATCTTTAGACCACAACTAGCTGGGCTTGACAGCACACACCTCTAAAGATAAAATGACAAATTATTTTTCTTTTAATTCATTTTCATTAAGAATAGAGTTCAATACCTGATTATTTGATACTGATAATCTCAGTGGAGAAAGCTTTCTCTGTTTTGTTTCTGAGCTCTTTATTTTGTTGGTTGTTCCTTCCGAATCCAAAGTCATATTTTGATTTTGTGTATCTTTTTCCTTTGAAATATCCTTGTCTTTTCTTCCTTTTTTCCTTCTGGTCTCATAACCACTATTTATGTTTTCCGTAGATTCAGAACTACGTTTCAGAACAGGGCACTCTGGATTTTCCTTGAGGCATGCACAGTCCACCTTGTACTTACTGGAATGATAATCAGATAAATACTTCTTCAAAATACAAAACAAAATTGAGAAATTTCTACTCCATTTTAAGCTGCAACTCCACAAAATTACATGCAATTAGTGATTACAAGTAATCCTTACCTTTTTAGGCATTTCTGGTAACTAAAACAAAAGTATTTTCTCATGAAAACAGTACTATAATTAGATGTTAGTTTTTTGGGCCACAGACTGGACCTTGGGATAACCAGTAATATGTTACTTACTGAAAGGTGGGAGAGTCAAAACTAACTCTTTTAAAGTAAAATGATAATACAGCTTACACAATATAATACAGCTTACACAAAGTATCATTAAGGCATAAACCATCATTACTTCTGGGGTCCTAGAGTGTTATAAAAATTGACCTAAAATTCGACTTAAGTTTGCATTACACTTTAAGGAATGACTAACCAAGAAAGAGGATTTTCACACTGATAGGAAACATTTAAAAGCTTTTGCATTTAAAAAGAGTATTGCAAAAAAAAAAAAAAATTTTTTTTTTTTTTTTAAAACACACTGAACTGAACTGAACTACTAACAAAAGGCTAAAAAACATGAACTCAGGAGCCAGGTGGGGTGGCACATGCCCATAATTCCAGCACTAACGAGGCTGAGGTAGGAGGATCACTGAGAGTTTGAAGCCAGCCTGGGTTACATAATGAATTCAACACCAGTACTGACTACAGCTGAAGACCTTGTCTCAAAAGATAAACAAGCAAACAAACAAAAAACGGGGAAAAAAGACTACCTAGCAGAAAATATGTCAGACACCAGAGAAGAAATCCAAATGATAAACACATAGAAAGCTCCTTTCAAGGACTGGTGCTTACCATGTGAGAGTTCTGGGCTTAATCCCCAGCACTGCCAAAAACCAAAACAAAAAAAGAGAGAAAAGATCCTGGGGCTCATAAATAATCAAGGAAAGTGGTAAATTAAAAATAACATTTCACATGGACTAGCACTAATTTTTAAAATGCTAACAGTCAAAGAACTGCTCAGGAATATAAATTGGGAACAGGTTTCTTTGGAGAGTAATTCACCGGTGTCTGTTAAAAACTGAGTATGCACACTCCAGACCTCAGTGATTTCACTCCTGGGTCCCTACTTGGAGAGAACATGTACCACGCAGACACATTCAAAACACCAGTGGAGTGTTTCATAAATATCCAAGTGCCTCAGTAGTAGAGTAAGCAGCAGTGAAAATAAATGAACTACAACTAAATACAACAAAGTAGTTTCACCTGGTAATGAAGGAGAAAATATGAATGCAGAATGCATATTATGATTCATATAAAGTTTAATCCTACAAAATTCTAGATGGCAGGTAATGAAGAAGAGAGGGTGAAGACATTGTCCAGCTGCTAAGTACAAGGGCATCACTGGAGGATTTATTTCTTAATTAGGGAAGTTAACAGGGATACTGGAAACATTTTTATTTTATATTAAATTTTTTAAATTTGAAGTTTTTGCCAGGCATAATACAAAACTACACCCAGTGTCTGTTATCCTGGCACTCAGAATGCTGAGGCAGGAAGAATGCCAGGAGTTTGAGGTCAGGCTGGGCTACATAGTGAGTTCAAGGCCAGCCTGAATTACATGGTGAGACATTGCCTCAACCAAAAATAAATAAAAAATAAAAAGTTTTATGCTCTGAACTAATGCTTGTTTTATGCCAGTGTTTCACAATAGCAGTTTTCAGTGTTTCTTGCCAAGGATTTCTAACAAATTCTTTAAAGTTACATTGCAAGGAAAATGCAGCATACTTTTATTTTTGAGGGGCAAAAGAGAAATCATCCACTCACACCAACTAGCCAAGAAAACTGTAGAACTAGTCTATCACCTAAAATACAAGAGTGAAGAAAAACTTTCTCACATAACAAAGTCTGTGTAGTAAGGCTGAATAAAGACTACTAGTTATACAGTATGAACTGAACACTAAGTCAAAGTTTACAAAATAAGCAACAATGCTATGATGGAAGTGAGTAACAAAATGCTTGTTTTCAAGTAGATTCAACTGTTTTGTGATATATAAAAGCTGTTAAAGGAATGAAAATTATCTAAATTAATATAAGAATGTTAAGCAATTACTTTGAAATAACTGATGATACATTTACAGACTTGAACTTACCAATTCCCATAGTCAAAATCAAATGCAATAGTAATTTCCGTTCCCTTTGGAATACTCTGGATAGAATAAATATAAAGATGTATGGTTCCTTCTTCAATTTCATGCCTCACCTGTTTTAAAAAAAATTTACATTTCTATACATTACTTTTTATCTTTGGAAGTATATTATTATGCAATTTGACAAAGTACTAGAGTCACAAACACAACTTGGAAAATTACTATTCATCATAAGATCTCTAACTACAAATCAGTGGTGGTCAACTGGGAAGGTTGTTCAAATGTACTGTATATTGGTGCACCCCTGCTAACCTCCACCAGCCTTTCTGGCATCCAAAAAATAAAACACTGTATTCATATTTCATCAATTCTAAGAAGTGTATTTTTTCACATTTTAGCTTCTACGAAACTGGGAGTCTTATAGGTACTGGCAGCTTTGGTTTGATGGAATGCAATAGTGATACAGCCAACAATACTTTTCTGTGACGTTTTCAGGTATTTTACATGACACTCTAAGTCCTCAATATTACCTTTTACAGGTAAAGGTGAGGCATAGTTAGGGTTACAAAACAAGTAAGTGACAGAGAAGACATAAATGTATTATGTGGCTCCAACCATTGTATTTTTAGCTGCAATATTATGTAATTAAAATTTTAAAGTGTTTATTTTGGCATGTAAAACCAAACCAATATTATTTTATAGTCCATACTAAAATACAATTTTATGAAAAATACAGTAGCTCATATAAAATCTTCTTTAGTTCTTAGCTTTTTCATCTAACTTAGTAAGATCATACTATATATTTGACCCATAAATACAGCTTCCTATATAGACAGAAAGAACCCCCATATTCCCTCTTACAAGGAACATCATGATTTCTTCAATGTGCAATTTTTAAGACCTCACAGAATATCACTTAAATTTTCAAAACAGAAAGATATGAGCTAAATAAAATTGCATCAGCAGTTGAAATGTTTAAAGTTACCATTTGGTTATGTATGTATGTATGTATGTATGTATTTATTGTGGTACTGGGAATCCACGGCTTTCAAACTGAGGTATATCCCCAGTCCCTTTTTCATTTCTTATTTTGAGACATTTTTAGTCTTTTACCACTTATAGTATAATGGTCTTCTATCCTTCTTCCAAGGAAAACAGTTAAAATCTCACTAAGTCTCTAAATTGTCCAGGGTGGGGCTGACCAAGTCATCCTCCTGCCTCAGCCTCAGTACTTAATGCTCAGATTCTACACACACTCAACCCTCACCTCCCCAAAAGATTTCAGTAAATTTACCTCTGCGTTGGGAGTACAAGAACGCCTGATGAATCGAGCTTCATTCCCAAAAGTCCTTGCATCAACACACATTTCTAGCCCATGAAATTTAGAATAGAATAAAACAAAAGGATATGGTCTACAAAAGAAAAAAAAATCAGGTGCTTTCAACATTTTAGAATAACAATCTCCTGTCTTTCTTCCAAGGAAAACAATATTTGAGAAAATAGCTTAAGAAATTTCTACAGGACTCTCAGTAAGTAGAGAAGTACAAGTCTGACTTCATGACTTATTCTTAACTTTATGCTAATAAGCATGCTATGTTCCCTTATTATAACCTTACCTAAGCCAAAGGCAATTAAGGTAGAAATTCATTCATTCATTGACTCTTTCTTTTCTCCCTAGTTTTTTGATACAGGGTCTTGCTGTATAGTCCAGGCTGGCTTTGAACTCACTATGCTGCCCAAACTGGCCTCAAACTCATGGCAATCCTCCTGCGTCACCCTAGGATTATTAGCATTATAGGCGCACACCACCATGCCTGGCCTAAGGTAAAGAATGACCACTGTCTTTATAGGAAGATTTATACTCTAGACTTTTAAAGTCCATATTTTTCTTTAATTTTGAGATCTTTATCAGATGTGTGAGTATCAAGTAAATAATTAGATATACCCCAGTGGAGAGATCAGGGATGAAGATACAAATCTAGAGGTTATCAGTGTATATTTAAAGCTGCTAGACTTGATAAAAACGTATAGGAAGAGAGCACAGAACTAGAAAGGAAGAGAAGCCAAGTCCATGTCCTAGAGCACCCCATCAATTAGTAGACAATAAAGAACCTGATTGTTGTAGTTCAGTTGTGTCCCCACAAAATTAATATACTGAAATCGTAAGCTGGTGTGCATCAGACTATGAATTTAGAGGGTCACTGCAATATAATTGGTTAAAAATAAAGTCAGACTGGAATAGGATGGAACTTAATCTAACATGACTGGCATTTTTATAAAAAGGGGAAATTTGGACAAAGGTAGATAGTGAGAGTGCCAGGTGAACATCTCAGAGGATTCAGAGGGAGCACAGCCCTTCTGTTATCTTCATCTTGGATAAAGTCCATATTTTTTGGTACATTTAAAACTGCTTTAAACAAAATCAGCTATGTAAAAGGGGAAAAATTCTTAAGATATCTTGCCAAACTCAAATTATAAACAAGGAATGTTTATAATAATTTAGGCCTGTGTGGCAATACTATCCCCCTAAAGACAGGAATATACTTCTACATTTTAGGGAAGCAATGGCTAACAGAAGATCACATTAATTCTCCGTA
Source organism: Hydrochoerus hydrochaeris (assembly GCA_004027455.1). Classification (NCBI taxonomy): domain Eukaryota; kingdom Metazoa; phylum Chordata; class Mammalia; order Rodentia; family Hydrochaeridae; genus Hydrochoerus; species Hydrochoerus hydrochaeris. The sequence continues at coordinate 115,381 of PVLA01005747.1, read as the reverse complement.
AGAATCCCAAAGCACAGAATAGGCCTCCAAAACTATTCCAAAACCAACTGAGGGAGTTGTCATGACTGTACTAATGCAGAGACAAGTCTATCACTGTGTAATAAAGAGGAAGAGACTCCACCTGGTGACACCATGGTCTTCTCAGGCTCTAACAATTATGTTACAAGAAATTAGCACAGGTTCTAAATGGAACGTGTTCCTGGTCACTTCAGGAACCCAAGAGTTCCTGACTGATATCCTACATATCCAGCTTTTATTGCATTTTATTTATCTTTGAAGTGTATTCTTAGGACTTTCAACAAGACAGAGCTAGGACAGAGACTCAGAGGAATACATGTGTTTTTATTGTTTGTGGTATCAGAGTTCAAATGTTGTCATTAATCATTAGTCAACCACAATACAGTTTCAAATACTGTATTGTGCAGCATACAGGGGAAATGCACAGCATCAGAGAGATATCCAAAATCCAATATTTACATAAAATATATTAACATACCTTTTAAAGAAATACCCATTTGCTTCAAACTGTTCTCTTAGCATAAACTTCCCTCTATATTCAATGATAAGTGCATCTGGAGGCAAATCTTTGGCAGATTTCAGAATTTTCTTATTCTTTTGTATATGGCTCTAAAATCACAGTAAATATTGAGATTAGTAAGACTTGATTGCTTTCAGTTTCAAATTAAAAATACACAGAACCAAAAAAGGTCTTATTTTTAAATTTTTTGATAAGTGATGTATTTACCTCTACAGGAGGTTTGAAGAGTAAATTATTGATGTTCAATTCTGCTTTACTCAGGTCTTTTTTGTCAGTTCCACTGCCTAATCTCAGAGCTATTCTTTGTGCCTCCCTCTGAATACCCTCACTATACTGGTTATTATTTGCCTCTTCATACCGATCCATCCATGCTTTGATTTTTGTTTCCCATCCGAAATTTGAACCATCAGATGAAGGATCAATTTCTGGAGCTGAACCCTAAAATTACAGCAAAGTAATTACATGGGCATACACACTCTCAATTAGAGTTTACGTTAAAAAATATAAAACAAATAGTGTTTGGTTTCTAAGTTGATCATATTGACAGGAAGATCTTAAGTTAACCTGCATGCCACAAAAATATGAATAGAAAACTCAAAAAAATTGAGCTAAGAAAAGGAAGCATTCCAGCTTCACTGTCAGGACTGTAGCCAACTCGAGGACACTGAGAAAACCATAAATATTTAAACCATAGATTCATGTCAGCTAATAGCTAAAAAGATAGCATATAAATTTTCTGACTTTAAAGAGAGTCAATACATATCTATCCTATAGCAACAAACCATCAATTGTTAAAATCTGCAATTATGTGAACTACACATGCTGCATGTTCAATATACTTTTGACATATGGTTTTAGTATGTTTTGTTATAAAACTATCTTAATCTAGTGCAACTTCAAGATCATCAATTGGCCATATGATAAATCTAGTTATGAATGCTGCTCGATTTTCTCCTAAAACATCAAACATCTATGAGAAAAAAAATGATTTCGATATGGAAAATCTAACTGTAAATTTTTCTTATCATATAAAGAATTCATAAAGATTCTTACACATGCTGTTAAGACATGTACACCTGCCTAGTAACACATTACTAAGATTTACCATCATTCCATTCAGCCTTTATACGTACCACCAATTGCTATTACAAGTATCACTATTTCCTAAAATAATATATAAGCTGTGTAACTATTTGATGGGTATAGGCTTAGTTTACCTATTGGTATTTTATGTGTACATATACTGTGCAGTATGGATAATCATTAGATAAAAAAACAGATTTTGTGAGACATTACAGCATGTTAAAGTTTCCCTCTGATTTGTTAAAAGATTCTGTTCAGTGTCTAAATTATTTCTTTTTTTAGTTCCCAAGAGACTCCTCTGCTGACTTGGTCTTTCTTTTATGCAGCTCTTCCCTACCTCTTAAATCTTGTAAAATTTACTACTGAATTACTTATTGGAGTTGTAATGATTTTAAACCGATATTTTCAAGTTAAAGTTCATTTTTATTTACTATTTTATTTGGAGACAGAATCTTGCTATGTAGTTCAGACTAGTTTTGAACTTACTATGTAGCCCAGGCTGGCCTCAAACTTGCCAGTAATTCTCTTGCCTCAGCCTCCCAAATACTGGGATTGTGGGCATGCACTGCCACACCTGGCCTAAGGTGTTTTTTTTTTTTTTTAGCTGAGGGTTTAGCTCAGCAGTGTAAGCAACAGCCTGGCAAGTTGAAGTTGTGAGTTTGATTCCCAGTACCAAAAAAAAGGTGTTTTTTTGTTTTTTGTGTATTAAGAATCAAACTCAGGACCTTGCACTTACCAGGCAGGCACTGTGCCACTGAGCTATATCTCAGACACCAGAAAAGGTAATTTTTAAACACACACAAAACTTTGTAAAATTCTGCACTCTAAAGTCACCTCTTCATGTACTAAAGGTAAGAATCTCAGTTAAGTAAGAGATGCTTCTTTCTCATGTGGCCTAAAATTGAGGTGATTAGATAAACTGAGACAGAGAAATGCTGGAATATTAATATTCAATAGCAATCGAAAATCTTTCAGACCTCTTTAGTCTGCAAATTCCATAAAGCCAAGTTAACACAGTAAGTATAAAACCTCCGACCTCAACACATACAGAACCATTTTATGGACCTTTGGACTTTTAGTATGCTAAATGAGACGTACATTAACCTTCTTCAGAGAGAATTACATTTTAGAGAAGAATCATTTGGGAATACTGGTTAATATTTTCTGTTTTCCAGAAGTCTGGCAAAAAGTGTTTGTAACACACTCATCACATCCTCAATGGTCCCAATTTCAGAACTTTATTATCCTTTAATACCTAATCCAGAAAGACACAGCAACAACACAAAGCTACCTCTGTAACTCGTTTTAGGGAAGAAGCAGAGGTACTGAGCCTTGCTTCTCTCAGCAATTTTAACATCTAGAAAATTGAGAATGTACTTATTCTAATTAACTCAAGGTACACATAACTACTTTGTATCTACATGCAAATCTACAGTGACTGTATGGTAGAACTGCTTTGACTTCTTAAGAATCCCAATAATGCACACGAGCAAATTTTCACTCTCCTATTGTGATTTTACATTTGTAAGAAACTATATTAACATAAAATAGTCAGAAATATAACATGCAGTTAGACCACATTCTAATAACCCTATTTCAAATTATTTATATATCTCCCTTTAAAAATTATTTTTAGAGTATTAAACTAAAAAAGTGCCATATTAATCCACTTAAATTCTAAGGCCTCACTTTTTGTCAATGTAATAAGCAATGAAGAGAACATAAAGATTGGACAGTCATTTAGTAAGTTTCCAAAAACTGACATTTCATCGTAGTACTTTCAACTTAACATACTTACCTTAACTCTTGATGACTTTCTAGATCCTTCACGAAATGCCTAAAATAATCATGAGATTGTTAGTTTTTTTTTGAAAGCTATGTATAATACTAAGAATTAATGAGTTCACTGAATTTTTTACTAAAATGTAAAAATAAGTTTGGTAATCACTAGTAGCAATAGAACTGGGAGAATGCTCAAGTAAAAAAGGTACATACTAGGATTTGTTCTATTACAAACATAATACAGGCTATTTAGAATACAAAAGTGTGTATATAATATGATGCTAAGAAAAAGCTCTGCAAATATTTATGTGTTCAATGTTATAGCTGTCACTATTGTACAGTATGATGCCCGCAGATATTAATTATAGGTATTCTACATGTCAAAAAGCTAGAAGAGGGCTAGGGATATAGCTCAGAGGTAGAGCATTTGTCCAGCATGCATAACACCCTGGGTTCTATTCCCAGTACCCACTCCCCCAATGAAACCTAGAAGAAATGATGAGAAATGACACAAATATGTTTAACTTGATTTAAAAGTGAATCAAATATTACTTGGTATCCTTAACATACACAACTTTTTTTGTCTATCAGTTGAAATTTTTAGAAAATAAAAATTATATCCACAGAAAAAAATATTTAAAGATAATTTATTTAAATATTTAAATATTTATCTTTAAAAATTTTAAATATTTATCTTTAAAAAATTTTTAAATTTTATTTAATATTTAAAGATAGAAATTGGGAAGACAGGATAATGCTATTATTTTAATTCTCTAAGCAACCAGCCAATACTATTTCTGCCTTTAATGGCTAAACATCATGCTCAAACTGAACTAATTAATTCAATAAATATTTACTGAAATCCCACTTGGCAGCCAAATCCACAGTTAGTTAAGACTTAGTCTGGAGATACAGGTCAGTGGTAGAGCTCTTGCCTAGCATTCAATGAGGCTAGTGGTTCCATCTCTGTACTATGTAAACCTAGAGACTGTAACACAGATCCAGAAATATTTAAATAGTGAATTTATGTGCAAATAACATGTTAAAAAAGAGCAGGCTTTTTTTTTTAAAGGAGAAAAAAATCTTTACGTAAATCACTGGAAAGGAGGGAGTAAAATAGACTTTGTGGAATGCATGTGCTCAAATAAAAAGAATATAAGACTGGTATGAAAAGGAGCCATGAAACAGGAAGAAATTATGTAACATTCAAGGAAAAGTTAATATAATAACACTTATCTGCTGAAAAGCAGTGGACGATGAGACTGATTTCTAAATCACAGAAATTTCTAAATTAAGTCATGGAAGCTTTATTTAAAAAGCTTTTATGATTCTGACTTAAATATTGTATTGTTCTTCACTCTAAATAATCTATAGAATACTTCTGAACAGAAAAGAGATATAAAAATAGTATTTATGCTGGGGGTTTAGCTCAGCGGCATAAGCACCTGCCTGACAAGTGGGAGGTTATGAGTTCGATCCCCGGTACCACAAACAAACACACAACAGTATTTATGGAAAATCTGATAACCACATGCAGAATGCAGAGAAAGAGAATAAAGTAAGCAATATCAAGGATGAAAAGAAAATGCCTGGCAAGCATAAGGTCCTGAGTTCTATTCCTGGTACAAAAAGAAAAGGTAACTATATTACTTGTATTACCATGAGGTACTGCAGGCTTAGACAAGGTTTGTAGCAGCAAGAGAGCCAAAACTGACACATTTCACAAATCAGACACAAATCAGACACATTTCAAAGGAAAAATCATTAAAGCTTCTAGGAACACATCTAGATGTCAAAGAATAAAGATAACCTAAAAATTTTAGAGCTTCAGTACTGACTGTATAAGACAGACAGACAGACAGACAGACAGAGAGAAGAATGGATAGCCAAAGTGAAGATGTAAGTTTGGTGTAGATAGGATAAGAGAAACGATACAGATTCGAATATCTCTTATTTGTTTTTTGGGGTTTTTTTTGAGGCAAAGTCTCACTATGTAGTGCAGGCTGGCCTTGAACTCACTTATGTAGCCCAGGCTGGCCTCGAATTCATAGCAATCCTCTTGCTTCAGCCTCCTTAGTGCTGGGATATTATTCAAATTCTTAAAACTAGAAGTCTTTCTAATTGAATTTATGGGGGGGGTAGTTTTGGATTATTTGCATGAACTATAATGTAAAAGTTGAGTATCCCTAATCTCAAAATTCAAAATCTAAAACTTTTTGAAAACTTTTCAGATTCTAAAGCTTTCTAGATTTCAGATTTGGGATACTCAATCTATCACAGAACATTTCTAAGTAACATTTACTAAAAAAAGTTTTATGAAATAAAACAATAAAAACCAATGTCATTTAATACTTTATTTTCCCATATATATATATAATTTATTTTTGGTACTGGGGATCAAACTCATGACCTCATACTTGCCAAGCAGGCACTTATGCCACTGAGCAAAACCCCCGGCCTAATATTTTATTTTAAAGAGGAAAAAAAATAACACAGTTTCAAAACATGATAATTTAGAGGGTAACAATGGGTAATACATTTTGTACCGTTATCTTTAAATTAGTTACTCAGAGTACAAGATACCTGCATTTAACTGTCCAAAAATATTAGCACAAACCATTCTTTTCAATGAACTAAGAGCAATTAGTATAATTATATTAAAAATCATTCCTATACACACATTATTTCTTTTAGCTTTTCACACTAGTCTCCCTTATTAACAATGTTAATACTTCATGCCAACATCTTGAGTTGCTAAGATATCAAGAATACTTCAGTAGAATTCTATAAATATGTAAAAAGTGTCATCTGTTCAGAACACTTATTGGTAACTCCATTCACATTTAGCCATAAGAGTAGGCTAAAAGAAAAGCAAAACTACATACATCCTTGTGCTAAGTGTTCTGTATTACATATTGCCCCAATAATAACAATTTGGCAGAAGACCAAACTAGTTATCTTTTATGCCTAATTCCTGGACTCTTTCCCCCCTTCCAATCAAGTATTACTAATTTAAGGCCTGAGAAAACCTCTTCCCTTTTAAATACACAGCATATTCTAAAGTAAACATTACACTATCAAATTTCAGGGTTTATTCATTTTAAATACTCAATAAAACAGAAATACACATAGTCAGACACAGTGGCATATGACTGCAACCCTAGCTGTTGGGAGGCAACTAAGGCAGGAGGATCACTGTAAGTTCAAGGCAGCCTAGGCTTGTATTTTTGTTTCAAAAACAAAAACACAAAACAAAACAACCCATAAAACATCAAATTTCTAAGTAACTGGGCTGGAGATACAGCTCAGCAGCACAAGTGTCTGCCTACCAAGTTCAACATGCTAAGTTCAATTCCCAGTACCAAAAAAAAAAAAAAAGTTCCAAGTAACTTTTATACAACAAAGAATACATAATCTAAAAGCAGTACACATAAAGGGAATCAATACCTACAGGTGAGTTCCTAAATCATATAAGGCACTTAACAGTGTCTGTGTAAATTATAATTTACATTATGAGGACAACAATAATAAAGTAAGACAAAATGTGGTTAAGTGCTAGAATAGAAGATTCAAATGGCATGACAGAAAGACCATACCTGATAGCAAGTTTTATGGAAGCAGTAGCACTTGAGATGGGCCTCAGTTTAACAGGAGACAAAGGCAGAGAAAATATTCAAAATGGTGAAACAATCAGCATAAGCAAGATAAGAGAGTGTGAGTAGACAGTGAATTGTCCACAATGGATAAAATTCAAGTAGAAAAGGAATAGGAATGGAAAGAGACACACATAAAGAGTACCACAGTTAAGCTGATTTTAAACAGTGAGGTAAAACTAGAAAATGAAATGTATTTAAAAGTACATGATGTCCACAAAATAACCTAACAGATCATGAAGAATTGGGGGGGGGGTGCTTTTGAAACCTTGATTTCTTTTCTTTTCTTTTTCTTTCTTTCTTTCTTTCTGTCTGTCTGTCTGTCTGTCTGTCTTTTTTGAGACAGGGTCTCACTATGCAGTTCAGGCTGGCCTTGAGCTCACTTTGTAGCCCAGGCTGGTCTCAAACTCACAATGATCCTCCTGCCTCAGCCTCCCAAGTGCTAAGATTACAGGCGTGAAGTACCACGCCTGGCTTGAAGCCTTGATGTCATATCTAGATATAATTTTGCTCTATAATAGCAATACACTTATTGTGAAAATATTTTTTTTACCTTAAATAACAAAGATCTTCCTCAGCAATTACAGTCACATATTGCTTAACAACCAAGACACATTCTAAGAAATTCTTCATTAAGCTCTTTCATATTCATTGCAAATACCACAGGCTATACTTACACAAACCTACAAGGTCTAACATCTTCCACACCTCAGCTAAACAGTGCAGCCTATCAATCCTAGGCTGCAAACCTAGATAGTATACAGTGTAGGCAACTGTAACATAATGAGACTTGTGTATGTAAACATCTTAAACACAAAAAACCTGCAGTAAAAATGCTAGGTGATAGGAAGTTTTCACTTTATGTTCTTATAGGACCACCAATGCATATGTGATTCATTACTGACTGACAAATTTTATTAACCAATTTAATGAAAAATAATAATCCTCCATCAGAAGGTAGGGATAAATTATGAAAAAAACTTTAAGTGTTAAAAGAAAAACTACTTTAACAAGTAGGAAACCTTACCAAAATAACTTAAATATTTTACTTTCTAATATGTTATTTGAAAATTTAGGTCTCTTTACACCTGTTTTCTAAAATAGCAACCTTTTCTATTGTGCTTAGGCTTTGCATTTCTATCATTAGCCTAAATAATGTGGTAATTTCAAAGCAACCTGCAGTTTTTTCTCTACTTGAATCTGTAAAATGCACTGAAATTTTAAAGTAAGTTTGAACTTTTTTTTTTTTTTTTGGTACTAGGAATTGAACTCAAGACTTTGAACATGCCAGGCAGGAACTTGTTCTGAGCTACATCACTGGCTCTAAAAAAAGTTTAATTAAACAATTTTTTTTTTTTTGTCTTTTTAAGACAGGGTCTCACTATGCAGTTCAGGCTGGCCTTGAGCTCACTTTGTAGCCCAGGCTGGTCTCGAATTCACAACAATCCTCCTGCCTCAGCCTCCCGAGTGCTGGGATTACAGGCGTGAGCTACCATGCCTGGCCAATTAAACAATTTTTGCTAAATTCTGCCACCTGTTCAGTTGCTATTCATTATTTTCACTTTCCTATAAAATTCAGCACCCAGCTTCTATCTTTTCATCTAAAAAGAAACAAAAACATACCTTTTTACATTTTGAGATGTTTTGTTCCTTCTCCCCGCTTTTTTTCCTTCTTTTATCATTGCCTGTGGAAGCTCTGGATGTAGTTAGAGTAACTGAGGTTGGTGTGTGCTGGAATGCAGTGTACAGCTCCACGGGGACTTCATCACCACTCTCCGTTGCACTGGTATCACCATCTTCAAATGCAAAGCAAAGTCAGTGCACATTTCATACTGTTATTCCAAATAAAAACAGCATTCCACAGGCAGAGCATTACTATCTCCATTCTAAAGAATAAGCACCTTTTATCACATCTTCACTCATATAACTCGTAAGAAGAAACAGGTAAGTGCAAAGTATAGATATTGTTTCTCACACATCAAACTACAAAAGGTCCAAAAGTCTGGCTCTCATGGAATGACTGGAAAAAGAGGCACTATCACAATTGCCAGCAGTGTTTCAAAATTTGCTATGGAGGGCAAGGTAGCCGTACTTAACGGTTACATATGTACTTAACCACTTGACTCAGCCATCCCATTTCTAGAGATCTAGCGAACAAAGTAGGTGCTAGGCATTATGGTGCCCACCTGTAAACCCAGTGCTAAGGAGACTGATGTGGGACGAACACTGCGAGTTCAAGGTCAGCCTGAACTGTAAAGTGAAACCTTGTCTCAAAAAAAAAAAAAAAATTAATACACAAAAGCCTACACATGAAGGTTTCACTGAAGGTACTGTTTTGTAATCAAAAAGAAAAACTGGAAACAACCCAAAATATTCAACAAAGAGGAATGGTTGAATAAACGATAATTATTTAAAACCAGTTGTATTGGATCTAGGCAAAACGTTTTAAGCCAAATGAAAATTGTGGCATATATTATATAAAATCTAGAAAAGTCTTTCTTAATCATGAAAGTTACTATCCCATATAATAAATTAATGGATCACCAGCTTTTGAATAAGATACTTTACTTCTTTAAATCAGTAAGCTACCTATATGTAGGAAAAGTATAGATGATTTAAACTTCTCATTTGTTTTCTTCATGTTTCCTAAAGTACATACTTATTCATTAACCCATTACAAAGAATATTTAAAATCACCTAAGACCATAAACAAAACATGTAATCAAAATTTATCAACAGAGGTTTACATGTAACTAAAAATATTCAGGCTACATATTTCCTCAATCACACCAATCATAGTTTAGTGTAGGTACTTTACCCACCTGACATATTTTCCCTTTTCCGGCGTTGTAGTAGCACTGCCCTCTCTTTATCCAGACTCCTACATCAAAACATTATCATGGTTATTTGTCACACTCTCGTTAAGATAGACGTAAAGCACATCTGTTTCAAATGTGAACTTTATAATTTCTTTAATGTTATCTGTGAAAAATCAAAAGTATGCAATATATGCAACATCTCTTGCCTTATAATTTAGATATGACCTAACACAACAGCAGTAATGCCAGTTGAGTGACTCCATTTGATTCTGTTCAAAAAAATAATTCTTCACCTAAGAAATAAGTATACTTTGTTCAAAATCAGTATTTAAAACAAAATAACTAAAAAAAGACATGAGGTTAATGATACAATTAAAATCATAAACTTCTTAAATGTATGGTAGTAAATTAGTATCTACTGCACATTATCTTATGCCTTATATTATTTTCACTCTTGAAATAGTAAACACTAAACATTTAACAGGCAAAATAACCACAAATTAACCTCCACCAGCCTCTATCCACAAACTCTATAAAATATTCTTTTACGGTTTCCCCAATTTTTTCACTGTATACACTTAACACCACAGAGACCAAACAATATTAGATTATTCTAAAGGGAGAAAATAAGGGGCTGTACACTAAGATGACTACAATTCAGTAAGATTTGCTTTAATGTCCACTAGGACATGTAATTACCATCTTAGTATATAAGATAAAATGATAAGTGGCTCTCTCAAGTAACTGCCTTTCTAATGGCTAGTTTTTTAACTATCTTTGCTAAATTTATCAACATACATTTATTCCAGCAAAACTATCTGGCAAAATACTAATAACTATCATAAAATGAAACACCCCTAATAAGAGAAATACAAAGCTGGGTGTAGTGGCACAAGCCTATGGTCCCAGCCCTTGGGAGGCTGAGGCAAAAGGGTCATTGTGAGTTCAAGGGCAGTCTAGGCTACATAGTGAAACCCTGCCTCAAAAAAAAAAAAAAAAAAAAAAAAAAAAAAAAAAAAAAAAAAAAAAAGCAAAAACTACACTGATGTTACTAACTCTCACCTAAAGAAACTAGCAAAAATCTAAGTCTGTCAAATACTTTTATTGTGAGCTATGACATAATATATACACTTTTCCATTATTGATGGGAATTCGAAATTGTACAGTTCCTACTGGAGGAGGCTGTGGTAAAATCTGGCAAAATGAATAAGTGAATAATCCTTCATTTCCAACAACAAAAGACTGAAAACAAGTCTTCCCTAGTTAAATGAACTACAGTATATGAAAAAAAGTACCTTGAGGCTAAAAGAGAAAATGAATCATTCTATACTATGGTCCCTATTCTTTTGTTCTGAAACATGGTCTCGCTACATACTCAATGCATGCACAACCACTTATAATTTTAAGAGAGAAAAAAAAATAACGTAACAAGTCCTGTGTCTAATATGCTTCTGCTCATCTAGTAGGAAGGGACACAAGCACATAGGTACACATCTGCATGTAAGAGAACAAGCAATGGAAGGAAAAATCTATTTTTACAATTGTATACTTCTGATAAAAGGAATAAAAACAAAAGTTAGACTTATTTGAATATGTGTTTCATATATTTGATTTCAGAGTAACAGAACTCTTCTTACAAAGTTATAATGTATGCAATTATGAAAATTAACAAAAAAGGATTTCTCAAAATAAATTACTAGATTACTCATACATTTCTGAAGGGAATGCAAAATGGTGTAGTCTTTATGGAAAAGTTTCACAATTTCTTATAAAACTACACATGCAACTACCATACATCCAAACTATACACTCTTAGGCATAAATCCCAGGGGGAAAATCACTCAGATTCACATGAAAATATGTACACAAAAGTTCATAGTAACTTTATTTGTAACAGTCTAAAAAATATAAACAATCCAAATGTTTTTCCAAGGATGAATGGCTATTAAAAAGAGTGTAGTACATGTATTTCATTGGACACTACTTTCGGCAATCAAAGAATGAAATAGTCACATATGCAACAACAACAACAAAAAAAAAATCACAAAGGTCTCCAGGGAATTGTGCCGAGCGAAAAGGCCAGTCCAAAAAGGTCATACATAATACATGGTTCCATTTATATGACATTCTTGAAATGACCAAATTATGGAAGTGAAGTATAAATCAGTGGCATTTGTAGCAATAGAAATGTTCTATACGCCAACTCCTTCACTTTATATCAATTTTATTAACAGTTTCAAAAGACATTACCACTAGGGGAAACTAGGTAAGAGCAGACAAGACCTATTTTTTTTTTTTTTACAACTGTAATGCAGTTGACAATCAATAAGTTTAACTATCAAAATAAAACTGATAAATAATGTAAGTATGTATTTGGTTGATGATGTAGTCATGAAATTCTTTCAAAAGATTTCAAACAATAAATTACATGTCTCATAGACTATAGTCCAAGAAGAATAAAGTTCTAAACTGCTTTACATTATCCTACTTATAATGCTAGTGTTGGTGTTGTTACTTCCTAGGATTAAGCAACTGAGTAATTATGTGATGTCTTAATTACCTCATTCTTGTGTTGTTGACAACTAGGTGTATGTGTGTGTGTGTGTGTGTGTGTGTGTGTGTGTGTATATATATATATATATATATATATATATATATATTTTAAATTTAAATAAAAACTTGCATTCCTAGATTTGAAATTTAAACATGAGAATAAATTCAGGTATTTTAGCTTACAAGTAAACAGGTTTTTTTTTTTTTTTTTTTTTTTTAGCAAACAAATAGTTAAAACAGAATTTCTTATAATTATTGAAGCAGGTTGGTAGATTCATGGGAGCACACTGTACTATTTTGCATAGGTTTAAAAATGTTCATAACACATTTAAAAACAAAAAATAAACTGAGGGTACCCCATATAATAAAAATGGGAGAAATGACAGCTCTACCAAATTTAATATGTAACTAAGGTAGTGTTCTAATGACTTGTTAGCATAGCACAGTCCAGTGAAAAAAGATGTAATATTTTAAAAATGCGTATTTTTTCATGTATCACTAAAAGTGAACAATGAGATACTATCAATGGAAAACTCATTTTAGAACTATCAATATACAAAAATAATAGTACATATAAAAATGAAAAAATGTACCTTAAAATTAATGAAATACAGTGGTGCCTTGGTTTGCAAACTTAATTTGTTCTATGATTTTGAAAAAATGGTCACATCTGTGTTTGTGTGGGAAAGATGGCTGTGGTCATGTTTGTCACCCAATACAGAGTTTGCAAAGACAAAATTCTGCCAAATGTTTCTGTTTCGGAAATAAGTTGTTGCAAACAAAAGTGTTCATGAACCGAGGTACCACTGTACAGTGATTCATTTAATTTAGAAATTATGAATAAAATCCTCTGAATTTTTCCAGTAAAATTACTGGCAATTTCATCAGGTCTGTATAGCTTACCTAGGCTGACAACGTTCACATAGATATGTATCAGGAATATGCTGCCTGTCGATCCCCATGCAGTCAATATGTTGCCAAACACTTAAAAGGAAAAAAGGGTGAGGGAGTAGATAAAACATTAAAACCATATTTAAAACTTGATATTCCAATTAAATATCACTTTATAAGGGTCTACTTTGAGTTTAGCACTAGAAAAGGTGCCATGAGGAATTCACAGAAGTATGTCCTCAGGGAGATAAAGTTTTAAGATGTAAAAACAAGAGGGCAAATATAGGATATATAAAATAAATTTCTAAGTAAACGCACGGTGCATAAAATAAATTCCTTTTTTAAAATGTAAAAGTTATAAATCACAAGGTGGAGATGTCCACACCATGTGGAACTGATGGGAAAAGTACCTGGAGAATAATGGGTGTGATGAGAATCTCACTCTGAGAAACAGGAACAAAAGCATTATTGTAGCATTTGCCACTAGCAGACAGAGGAGAAGGTGGCCAGACAGTGGTCAATATATATGAAGAGACTATTTATTTTGTGAAATCAAGGGAGGGGTTAAAAGTAGATTAAGTGTAGCCTATAGATAACACTTGGATTGTTGGGAAGTGTGTAGATTTACTCTGTCAGCATTTAATGATTTTAGTAGCATACATTAATTAAAGAAGCTAAGAAAACAAAAGCAAAATGACCAACTAGGAGACCTTCCAACATTTCACACTTAGTTTAAAAAAAAAGTACAAAACTACAATAATAGCAAAGAACTATTCAAAGAACCCAAATGGTATTCCATGAGGAGGGAACTTAAGACTAATTACTTTTAATGCAATGGGCCAACTTGAAACAAATGTCCCAATTTGTTTTGAATTTTATTACCAAGACTTCAATTGTCTAAAATATATATATACCATATATATTATGTTCCCAAACATAGTCTTAACACTTTAAATAAAAACTAGCCATGTCTAATATAAAAGTACTAAACTAACTGGTATTATATTGTTTTTACTTTTCAACTGAAAATATTTGAACAAGAACTGGAGAATGTAGGAGTATGAAAAAATATATTAAAAAAATGAAAAAAGCAGGATGAAGAACAAGGAAATTTAAAACAACAAATATTACATTTGAGAGGTAGTGATGTCATGTACACAACAGAAAAAACACAACTAGAAAATTAATAAACAAAGCAAGAGATGTCAGACTTGAAAAGATGAGTATAGGCAATAGGACATTGAAAAAAATAAGACACAATGTAAAGAAAGAAAAAAAAAAAAAGAGTAAGCCTTGCGGTAATGCAGGTTGAACAACAGAAAAAATAACCAGAGCGGGATGGGGAGAAGGAGGGGCGAGGGGGTGAGGAAGTCAGAGTCATAATAACAAGGGTGGCCACTGAGAAGCAAATATCTTAAATAATCCAAACACTGTGAAGCTGTCCTATTACAATATATAGATAGATATTAGGAAAAAAAAAAACCCTTTAAGGACCATTTCATTACTAATAAAGATAATTGCATACTTATAGATCACTGTAATTTGATCAAAAGAAAAATACTGTTTAGGTTAATAAAACACTGCCAAATGGTACGTAATTTTTCCATTATATGATCAGGTAATAGGTTGGCTATAATAAACTTGACACTTTCTAATACAAGGAAAGCAGTAAGCAACTGAAGTTGTTTTTTATTTTTTAAATTTACCTCCTAAATAAATTTATTGAGGTCATTACTTATAATAATATATATGACAGGTAATGAAAATTTATTTATTTGAGTCTTATTAAAATAAATTCAAAGTATTCACATCAACAACCTTGCATAAAAACAATATCAAATATAATCTACACAGCACTTTCATTTCCAACTCATCACTTACTCTAATAGGTGGGAACAATATTATAATACTGCAAAGTAATTTATATTCAGCTCCAAGATGCATTTTTATCCTCACATTCAAATATAAACTATACTACTTCAAATAACTTAGCTATATCATAAAGACATGAACCCAGGCAATTCTGTAATGCTACCAAACTTTCTTGTCCTCTATAATGCACTGCTGAAATACTCTGCTTTTCACCCTATGCAAGGGATGAACTCAGTAACTTTAAGGTTGAAATCCTACTGTTCCCTCTCCATCCTCCCCAAATCCCTCCCACAAAACAACAAACAAACAAACCAAAAACCACCAAAAAATAAAAACAAAAAACTGAAAGAAAACCCCACTTTCTGTCCCAATCACACCTTCTCTAGGGGAAGAAGCCTTTCTTGGTGGTTGAACCAGGGTTGGGGGGAGGGGAGACTGTGGTTCTGGTACAAGAAGACTTCAGAGTGCTGCAAGGTTCAAGTCAAAAGGAGGTGAGAGAGTCAGGTCAAACAAATATCAATTAAAATCTTTAATTCCCCTAAAGTGGAAAATCACAGTTGACTACACAGCACAAATCATTCCGATGGAAATACAAAGGACTCAAAATTCTCCTCTCATTTCTAACCTATTCCTATATGTATACTTGTATCACTGTTGAACCAAGTAAAGAGATGATCCCAAATAAAGAGCATTCAGAACTGATTTGTTACTTAACTCACAATGGGGATTTCTAATAGGCTCTAATATAGCTTCTTTCAATAAAGGCTTTTTCTAGGGACAAAATAGATTGCATCAATAGTAGCAGGGTATCACTTAAAAATGTATTCATTAATTTCTCCAAAAGTGACTTCAGTTATCATTTCCAAATTAACAATCAAGCATTTAAGAAAAATAAACTAATAGTATGAGATATTTTACCTGCATTTGTCACAACAGATCATGTATCCATCATCATGTGTAAAACCACATATGCACCTGGTTACATCAGTACCGTAACTTCCATCCTCGGATGTGCTGATTGTAGTAGCACTGGAAGTTTCATCAAAATTAGGAGTGGTGAATATGCCTACTTCATTTTTGCTAATAAGAACTGATGGAGGAGGGGAAGCTGGAGGTGTCGGAGGAGGACGAGCACCATAATTATGGTCCTGGATAAGGGAACACAAATACAGCACGTTGTGAGCTACAAAACTTAAAATCCAATCATTACTTTGAAGACTCTAGAGATACGAAACTGGCCTATTTCTTCTTTAATATCTTTACAATAATGATTTAAGGAACCTAAGCTTTGTTTTTTGAGACAGGGTTTTGCTATGTAGTTCAGGGTAGCCTTGAACTCACTAGGTAGCCCAGCCTGGCCTCAACCTTGCAGCATTTCTCTTGCTCCAGCCTCCTGAGTGCTGGGATTACAGCATGTGGCACCACACCCAGCTGATGAAGTGAGATTTTTTTTTTTTTATCGGTACCGCAGATCGAACTCATGACCACACAATTGCAAGGCAGGCATTTATGCCACTGAGCTAAATCCCCAGCCCTGAAGTGAGATCTTACAACACAGTGGTTATGTGAATAAAGCTATTTAAAAGGGGTGAGGATGGGGCATTGTCCTCACATCAACATCATCTCTCCCTCCCTAAATCAGAAGATTCTTCACAGTTCTTTGGTCACATAGCTTCAACTTCAAGATGAAAGCAGGTACATAATATGAGAATAGACATTTTTTTTAAACCCTAAGGAATATAGAGGATAAGAGTAACAAAAACAAAAGAAGATAAAACTATTACTGTAAAGTATATAATACAGGATTTTTACAAACTGGTACTATTCTAGTCCAAGTAAAAAAGTTCTCATAATTGTACCTTTTGTAATATCACAACTCCAGTTCTAAAACTGTCTAAATCTAAACTTTGCCTCCTATTAAGTTAGAGTAAACAAATTAACTTAGATAAGCTTTTATTTCTCAGCTATGGAACAGAAATGAAAGCTGTATTTCATGAGGCTATTTTTGAGGATTAAGTAAGATTAAGCCTGGCACACAACAAATGCTCAACAAATTATAACTATATAATTTATTATGCAAATTACTATATAACTTAGAATACATATCACAATATAACCTAAATCCATGGTTTCATCAAATTACTAATTGTATAAAATTTACAAATAATAATTTTTAAAAATTTAATCCCTTAATATGGATAGATTAAAGCCAAACTATAAATTATGTATCTAATTGTTCAAATATAACACAACTATGCTTTTAAAATTCTGAGTTTTAAGCACAATATTACACACATCATTTTTCAAACTCTAAATTTGAAAAATATTCTTTCAGAGAAACATTTGACACTTACCGCATAGGGCAAACCAATGTAACTGTGTGAATGATGTGAGCTGCTGGTATATAACTGGTGGGGATAACTGTTGGATTTCTCAACTACCACAGGGCTAGCTTCTACGGATTCTGGTCTGGGAGGGAAAAAAGTTCCATCAATGAGAATTCAATTCATTATTTTTCTTTATTTACAGGAAAAAAAAAACAGAAAGGGGGTAGAAATAATACATAATTAAAAAAAACACTAAGAAATCACTAGTTGATAATTACATATTTTCCTCTTAGAAGTAGTTGTTCAAGTTACAAAAGTAAAGCATACAAAGTGGACATTCAAACAGTGAGACTGCAAACAGTTCTGTTCACCTATCCAACAAAAACTTAGTAATATGGTTATCAATCCTACACACTTAAACATACATGCAGTTATATCCTTTAAGAGTACTTTCTTTTTCTCTTTTTACAATAACAATAATCAATTCTCATAAACTGTTTAGAAGTTCTACACATGCAAGAATCTCTACATGTATACCTATCCTTTCTGTATTAGAGGGAAAAACAAATCAAAAAAAGACAACAGAACAAATTTATAAAAAAACACGAAATGAAAAAGTCATATAGAACCATAATACTAGGTGATCTACAGTAGTTACTATGCATAACAAGTTACTATGAATAACAAGTTATTCTTCTTATTTTCAATAGAATTGTCTATATCAGGCATAGTATAATTGAACATAGCAGTACACAGCAATATTAATAATAAAAAAAAAATTGGAGACATTATATGACTTCAAAAGCAGTTAATAATCAAACCGGAATGGGTATCCTGTTGAATCTTGTCATCTTCAGAGTAGTTGCATCTACTCTCAGACTTGATACTATCAAGCATACCAGATTCAAATAAAATCAGTCAAGATAAAACAGAATAATCAAACCAGAATGGGTATCCTATTGAATCTTGTCATCTTCAGAATAGTTGCCTTTACTCTCAGACTTGATACTATCAAGCATACCAGATTCGAATAAAATCAGTCAAGACAAAACAGCGATCTAACAAACCAGATTCAAATAAGATCAGTCATAGTAAGACAGTGTAAGTAATACAGGACTTCAGTATAAGTTAATAGGAAATTAAGGATAGTTACTGTAATATATCCTGCTATTTTGGGGATAGCTGTCTGTGTTTTCAAATCTAGTACAAGTAGACAGACTGGAACAGAATAAAATCAAACTAAACATAGCAATGAGAATAATGTGGCTTTTAAATCCTGATACACTATTAACAATGTCCTCTCCCTTCCTTTTTTAGACAATTCCTCCCCTTTCACTTTCTCAGGGTGCTTTGTACATTTCAGGCCCTACTAACTCCTTTAGTTTTTAGATTAGGGGGGCAATCCACTATCTACCTAAGTGGTTCTGAACCTTTTTACCCCTGAGCTTGATCATGAGCTGTATTCCTTTACTTACTAAAGCCTCAAGGTTTTGCTTCCTTATAGCTGAGTAGTTCTCCACTGCACAAAAGTGTCATGAGTTTCCAACCTATCTGCAGCTGCTGGATGAGCTGTCCCTATTTCCCTCTGGTTCCCTGTCACATAGAGCACTGTTTTCTCATCTTTGACTTTCGGTTCATTAACCCTCTTTAAGGTTGATTATATTTCCTATTCAGAGCATCTCAATGTACCCTATCTCCTGATCTACTCTGCCCGTGTTTCTTTTTGTTAGTATATCCAGGCCATCTCTGTTAGAGACTATAGCCAATCTTCTCTGCCTCATCTCTGCTATGTTGTTTTTCTGCCACTGGTTGTTTACTTTTCTCCTTCATTCCACCATCTGCCCCGTTCATTGAGGCCTCTCTGCCATTGTTCCTGGAAGCCTGGTGATTTTTTTCTCTCTCAAATGTCCTTCAGTATTTTTTGTAGGGTTGGATTGGTGGTCACAAACTCCCACAGTTCCTCTTTGTCATGGCAACATCTTGTTTCTCCATTAATTTTGAGAGATAGTTTTGCAGGGTACATCAATCTGGATTGGAGGTTATTTTCTTTCAGGACTTAGAATACTTCACTCCAAGCTCTTGATTTAATGGTTTGTATCGAGAAGTCTGCTGTGATTCTGATGGGTTTTCCTTTATAGGTGATCTGTGTCTTTTCTCTGACAGCTTTTAATATTCTGTTCTTGTGTTGAATTTCTGAAATCTTGATTATTATATGTCTGGGTATAGATCTGTTTTGGTGTAGCTGGCTGGAGTTCTGTATGCCTCATATATCCGAATATCATTTCCTTTTCCTATGCTTGGGAAGTTTTCCTTAATTATTTTTGTGAATAGCCTTTGCATTTCATTTGTATTTATCCCTGCTTCTTCACTCACATTTTTTATTCTTAAGTTATAGATCCTCTTGTCATCTTTTAGCCTTTGTACTGTTACTTCCTGGTTCCTTGTTATATTTAAGAGATCTTTCCTTTTGCGATCACACATTGCAAATCTATGTTCAAGTTTTTAAAGTCTATCTTTACTTTCTGTCAAGAGGTTTTGCCAGCTTTCAATGGAGTTTTTAATTTCCTGGTAATCTCTTTGGATCTGTTTCATGTATTCTAGATTTTGTTTATATTCTTCATCAAAGGTTTCTCTCCTTTTTCTGGGTTCCTCCATTCTTACATCTGTGTCTTCTTGAGAGGTGCTTAGCATTTCTTTTATTAATTTTCTTATATCTTACTTCACTTAAGTTAGAATTTCAGTCTTAAGTTCCTCGATGAGGTCACAAAAGTATTTCTTTATGTCCGCTGAGGCCATGTCTGATATTGCACGTTTGCTGCCCTCGATCTCTTCTGTATTTACCTCTCCTGGACTTATTTTCCATGGATCAGCAGTTGGAGGCTTTTTCTTCTTTCTCTTGTCATGTTTCTGGTTTCTTTCAGATGGGTGTATGGTGGAGGTTTCAGGTCCTTTCCATATTGCTTACAGTTTCTGTGAGGCATGCTGGCTAGGGGATTGCTGCCCTCTGTAGTTTGTTGATCTGTGAGGTGCACACAGGGACGATGTGGGCTGGCCCCTCTCCTCTGAGCCAGTCAACCATTGAGTGCCTTCACCACGTTAGTCTGTGCCCTGTGGATGTCACAGGTTCAGGACAGTTTCGTCACTGGGTATTGGGTCCCGACCAGGGGCGTGACCCAGCCCAAGCAGCTCCCACCAGTCTGCTTTGGGCCAGCAGCAGCTGACTGACGCCACTGCAGTTGCCAGTTCAGGCCTGTCCTGCCCAACACCAATATGTCATCTAGCCAGTCACCTGCTCCACGGGACCTAATTCCTAGCACTCACCATGAGTTAGTGCAGCTTTCCATACCAGTTCTGCTCCCTGTTGCGGCACATCCTCCCGCCAAGGGTCTTGGGCTCACCAACCCCCAATTTCAGCATGACTGCAACTTCAGCTCGATCATGAGTCACCCGACTCTAAGACGTGCCCAGCTCAGCATGGGACTGGCTCCAATGGGAGCATATCTAGCTCCAGCCTTCCGCCCAGCACAGTGTGGGACTGGCTCTGGTGAGAGCACGTCTAGCTCCAGCCTTCCATCCACACTCTTTTTCTTTTTTTTTTCCTCGGTTTCTTCCTAGGTCATGAGAATCCCTCCCCTTTCATCTGGTCTTCTCCATGGTGTTAAATTCTAGCATCTGAGTTGTTTTTCTCAGAGAGGCTCTCTACCGTGCCACCTATCAATCCACCATCTTCCCAGGACTCCCACTCCCTTCACTTTTTTCTTGTAATCAATTTAAAATAAGTACTAAAACATCAGCAATACAAATACAATATCTACAGTAGGTAGATAACTCGTGACTAAGACATATTCTATAACTCGTGACTAAGACATATTCTGTCTAGACTCTGAGTTAAAAAAGCTTTTTTGTTTAACTGAAATAAATGTCCTACTCGAGTTCAAATAGAGTTTTCCTCTCTATCATTTAAAAAATTACTAAAAACAAACATTATATAAAACAGCCAGTGGCACTGGGAACACTAATCATAGAGAGAAGTGGCAGACTGATTAAGCAGGACTGAGGACACAACGAATCTAAATGGGCCTTGATGTAAATGTGTCTACTTTAATGTAAAAACTACATACAGGTGTTGAGTATGCTGAGACATAACAGAGCCTTGAAAATGTCAGTAAGTTAGGCAACAGGAAGCCTCACAGTGAAGCAAGACTTATACCTGAAAAAAACACAAGCCCCTAGAAAATCTGTAGTTCTTAAATTTAAAAAAAAAAAAAATTCACCTTTCAAGGATAGATTACATTAAAAAAAAAAAAAAGAAAAGAAAATCTGTAGTTCTGGCCTGGTAACAGTTACCTAAATGGTGACTGACATCTCATGCTACCATTCACCAGCTGTTACCGATTCATAAAGTCTCTGCCCTAGCACTTTGTATACATCACTTTCCCAACTTCTTTACTCATTCCAAACCTTCTAAGTTCCATACTAGCTAATTCCTACTAGTCAGTGTAGTAACATACCTACATCTGAAGTCAATTCATATTATAATCAATCTCTCCTTTTCACATATACAACAACACAATCTGTTTCTGTGCTAACACTTTACAATTCTATAAACTACTAAATGATTTTTTCCACAACAATCATTATCTGTAAATTTCCTTAGAACTTAGTACTATTTGCACTACTAATAGTTTGCAACTTGCAGATTATATTCTAGTTGGTCTCAAACCAGCAGCACACTAACAAACTTTGTAGTCAACTATTTCTTCATGTATTCTCCCTCCTTTCTCAAGTCTCAATTTAGCTATAAATAGTGGGACCTAGTATGCCAGATCAATAGAAAAAGAAGGCACAAACAGAAGTTATTAATTGGTAATACAGGGGTTTTCAAGAAGAAGTCTTCAGTATGTTCTGAATATTATGCAGTCAAACTTTTTCCTTAGTTTCAAAATTAATACATGCTCACTGTATGCATTTTTGACACAGAAGTATGTAACAAAAGACCATCATCATTTAATCTCCATTCCCATACCAATATTGCCTTATATTCCCTTCTAAATTCTTTTCTGTGCATAAATACACAAAGTGTGATCAAAATATACAGTACACACTGTCATTAATCTCCTTCAAAATATTTCCCACTGCTTCAAACTTATCCCATCATTCTTGCAACTTTCCTTTTTTTGTGGGAATGGGGGTCAGGTGGGTTTTTGAAACAGGGTCATGCTGTGTGGTTCAGGCTGGTCCTGAACTCACTGTGTAGCCTAGGCTGGCCTTGAACTCCCAGTGATCCTCCTACCTCAGCCTCCTGAGTACTGGAATTACAGGCATGTGCTACCATGCTTGGCCTCTTGCCACATTCTGAAGCAGTTCTGTAAGACCTCTTTCATGAATGTCTTTACAAGCTGTAATTAAAAGTATGGCAAATGCAGTGGCTGAGTGCCATGCAACAGAAAAGAAGACTCCTAAGAGATTATGTGTCACCATCCATTTTATTCACCAGATCTGACACCATATGAGTTCTAGCTTCTCTCCAAAGTTAAAATGTCCATGAAAGATAAATGTTTTGCATTAATTCAGGACATCAAGGCATCCATGACAATGTAACTAAAGAAAGAAGGACAGCTTCAAAAAATGGAAAAAGGGGCTGGGAATTTAGCTCAGAGGTGCAGTGCCTGCCTGGTAAGCATAAGGTCCTGAGTTCAATTCCTGGTATACAAAAATAAGTGGCAAGAATGATGGAATAAGTGTATTTCATGAGAGAAGGTATATTCTAAGGGAAATAATAATTGCAATGTCTTTGATTGTAATACATTTTTAAAAATTTAGACATTTATTGTATTTTTCAATCATACCTTGTATTCACATTTGCCTTTTCCACCTTTAAATGTCAATACATAGCTACCTTATTTTTGGTAGTATTTGCTTATTTCACCATATGAATGTGATATCTTTCACTATAAAAAGTATCACTACAACTGTACATCCCAACCATATATCTTTTCTGCATGCATGGTAGTATTTATACAAGGACCCCTGGAAGTACAAGTGCTAAATGAAAAAGGATAAATGCACATGAAATTGATAAACACTGCCAAACTGTCATTATTTTACAATATTGACTCCATTAAGAATTCTTTTAAAATTACAAAGAAGTTGTGGCATTTTATCAATGATCCATAATGCTATTAATAAAGCAACATGCAGAAATCGTGGACAGAGATTTAAGGATTTAGATCAAACTCTTCAATATTACCAAAGAGTGTTGGAAAACTTTGGATATTTTGTAGTAATTAATGGTTAGGAATAAAATCAAACTTTCAGTGGAAGTACAGATGAATTCAAACATAGACACAAATACCCTGTATGACTTTACGATTCCAACTAAAGCTACAATGCAAGGGCTGGGGATTTAGCTCAGTGGCTCAAGTGCTCGCCTGGTAAGCATGAGGGTGTGAGTTCAATCCCTAGTACCCAAAAAACAAACAAAGCTACAATACTGATAAGCTGGCAATGAAAGAAAGCAAAAATACTTAGATCCTCATGCATATAACCTGTACCTAAAGAGGGAGTATTTCCCAGTAAAGGCAGACCTGCAGATTTGAGATGTTTGCTTTAACACCATTTAACTAGAATTCTGAGTAGAAATATTAAGTGTCCAATCAACAGGCAATGATTAATTACATGCAAGGAAACATATTGTATGAATTTACAAATGAACAATAGCAGAACAGAAACTCTTAAAAGTTTCTACATTATGATAAAATGAATTTCCCTATAAAATAGCCTGTAATGCTATCATATAATAAATTATGCATAACTACAAACAGTAGTTGTTATTCACAAGTCTGACTAATCCTGTTTTAAATAAATTTAATTTATTTAAATAAAATAAATGTGCAAGGTATCAAAATGCTCCTTATTTGATAAATATCTACTGAACGCCAAGAATGTATTACATTAACAAAGTCTTTATAAAGTTTGTTCTTTTTAAAATACATCCCTAGCCGGGCATGATGGCACACATGTCTATAATACCAGCACCTGGGAGACTGAGGCAGAAGGATCACTGCAAGTTTGAGACCAGCCTGGGCTACAAAATGAGCTCAAGGCCAGCCTGAACTGCATAGTGAGACCCTGTCTCAGAGACCAAATTAAAAACAAACAAACAAACAAAAAAAACCCCAGTATACCCCCAAACTGTTACCTCCTAAGGCCTTTAAATAAAAGTTCTTTGTAATTCTTTTATATAATTCCAGGTTTCAGTATTGTCTCAAAACATAATTTTATTTGCTATATGTATATACTATACATGTGCATGTTGTTAATCAAACAGGAACACAAAGAAATATACTGGTACTTACATCACTTTTCTACACTTTTCTTGTCTCCTTTAATGACAGAAGCACCTGGTTTGAAGGGTTTATAGGCATTATACATAGGTAAACTATGTCTTCAGCATATGCATGAAATGCTGACATGATTTTGTGCAGTACCATGTAAGGTTAATAAACTTACACGAGCTCTAATACACTAATATAAAATTTATGGCGATTAATAAAATCTGGCACAATGCATCACAGACTCACTCTTCACACAATCTAACGTCCACTATGTTGAGCCAAAAAACAGGATGTGAGCTTCTTGAAAAGTGACTCTTATTCAAAACCTTTGTAAAGATGTATTTTACCTCTTATTTCTTTAATATTATTAAATGTCTTCCCTGGTTTTCATGTTTTTATAGCAAATGAATAAGAACTTATCCTTAAATAAGTTCAGTGACAGTTCTGATAAGCTACTACATTTCCAATTACTATAGAAATTTGATCCTATTAGCCACTTCCATGAAATATCTCCTGAAACCCTAATGATCATTTTTTTTCTTCAGATCCACTTATTTTTCTCAATAATGTATGTCAGAGACAAAGGCAGAGTAGTCCAGCCATTAGTATATTTCTGTAAAAAGTGATGATGAATATCATTTTTCTGGATTCTGTTGGCATAGCAGTATATTATCCTCAAGTTAAGAAATGACTATATGCCAGATGGGGTAATACATTCCTGTAATCCCAGCACTCTGGGAGGCTAAGGCAAAAGGATCACCAGTTTCAGCCTAACCAGGAAACTTAGTGACTTGGTGAGACCCTGCCTCAAAAAGTAGAGGAGCACTCGGGATGCAGTTTAGTGTGATGGCTCTGAGTTTAATCCCCAGAGCTGCACAAATGAATGAATGAATAAATGAATGTAGCTTAGTATTTCTGTTCCTGACAAAACGGCTAGGGATGCAGCTTTGGGCAAAGGACTTGGGTTCAACCCCTAGGGCCACCATAAGTAAATGAATGAATGATAAGTGAGTGTAGCTTAGTATTTCTGTCCTTAACAGTGAAAATTTGTTATTTTCTGCTGACTCTGTGTTCTCAAATTATATCTATTAACATTAATATAAGCTTTTAATTTTTAATACATGAAAGAATGAATCTAGAGGTGTCATTTTACTCTCTCTATTCCAAACAAGGCATTAAAATAAAAGCATTTCTAGAAGTGCCGGAGAAGATCCCATTCCCTAAGCCACTTCATCAGAAAATATATTCCTGTTATTTTGTTCCCATTTGAAAAACTCTACTTAAAACCTTGTTTTTCAAAGACTTTTTGGTAGATTCATCTTAATAGTCAAGGAACACATAAGTTATAATTCAACAAGTAGTTCCACAATGATGTTTGCCATATATACAAGGTGTCTTTATAGAACAATACAGCATAAAAAGATACATAAACATTTTCATCCTCCTCAGAGTTTCCAATCTGGAGGGAGCAGTATGGGTAACACAAAGAAACAGATACCCAAAAACTATCACATAAAGCACAAACAGGGTAAAATGTCGTAAGATACACATGGTTAAATACTTAGCCAAATTCCTGTTCTGTGTAAGTCCTTGATCTTAAATTTTTTACCTCTGTCCGCCTAAAAAAACCTGACTGGCAAATTAAGTGTATTTGGCCAATAGTACTTGATAAAAATGCCACAGATCGGAACTTCCCTAAGATACAGTGACCGCTACAAATTGGCATGCTCCTTGTAGGAAACTAAAAGCTCTCCTTATGATTGTTACAAAAAAATTTCTGAGTAGTATGAGGCTTCAAAAATCTCGGAGAAAACACCTGCCCAACATGGATCTTGTCTCTTTGAGCCTGAGTTGTCACCTGAGAAGGCAAAAAGAATAAGCTCCTGGATGGCTGACTATCCTTCTACATGTTCTCACATGATGCTAAGCTCTGACAAGTTGTACCTTGTAATCTGTATAGTGTATGAATAGTTTAGCTGAATAGTGAAACCTTACAGGAGTTGCCAAAGATCAAAATTCTATGTTCTAGACTCAAAGGAGCTTGAGAGAAGAACAAGTCTGTAAGAATAAGGACCAACATCATGAAGTTTCATCTAGATTACAAGACTTAAAGATTGAAGGACCAAAAAAAAAAAAAAAAAAAAGATTAAGGGACATTAAGCATGTGGATTTTATACCAGATATATCTTGTACTGAAAAAAAGATCTAATAAAAACTATAGTAGAGAAAGGGAAAGGCAATACCCTATGCATATGTAAAGAGAAAGGAAAACATGGCAGGTGGGATGATCTTTAAGGAATATGGAGAGATCAGTTAGGTTTCTGAGTAATGTTTATTTATTTAACAGTTTCTCCATCATAATATAGAAACCTCCTATAAGAGATTTTTCTTTGGAAATTTGGATTTAGCAAAACATTACATTAAACTATACCACTAGGTGATCTGCATGCTAACAACATAAAACATGAATTCAAACACTTGCACTGAAATCTCATGGCAGCATTAGGAATAAAATAGTTGTCACTCAGAATGATTTCAAACACAATTTCTTTTTCTGCCTCAGAGTTAAAATAGCAAAAGTTTAAAATCTCAAAAGGCTCACGAAGTCCCTTGGAAATTACATCCATTAAATCCAGTTTGATAGCAATTAAACAAATATTGAAGATCTAATGTTGATGAAGGACCATAAGAGCTGTAAAGACCAGATACTGCCTGCCTTTAAGGAACTTACAATAGTATACTTTCATTTATTTAACAAACATTTAAGCACACATTAAGGACCACACAGTGAAATACTTTACCAAATGAAGGAAACTGAAAAAAAGTGATCATTCTCAAGAATGGGACAGACAAGTATATCAATTATTACAGTAGTGCCATCAAAGGTACATATGGGGCTATCATGACAGTAGTCACATATATGCAAGCTTTGAAGAAAAGTCCAAGAAACAAGGAAGTGAAAGTAATTAAGAAAGTATCCCAGAGAACACATACAATGGAGATATCACCAAGATTTTCAGGCATTTTACTCCAAGCATGACCTAAAGACCAGCAGGAAGGAAAACAGTGACCTACAGCGCAAATTTCTCTTTTACAACTCTATTTACATGTCATGGATCAGAATTTTTAAAGATCTAGGTCAGAAATCTCCACCTGAATAAGAACTTTCAATTTTATATCTACTGAAGTTTAGGAATCACAGAATCTAAAACTGCTAAAATTCAGAGCAGAAAGAATTAAAAGTTTGAAGGAAGTGTTAGAGATGATGGCAGTTAAGTCAGACAAGGACCAGTTTCAAGAAGAGCCCTGCACTATCAATCTAAGGAATATGATACACACATACACAAACTACTGGGGATTGAACCTAAAGCATAGGTACTGAGCTACAACTCCAGCCCTTTTTAAATTTTTTACCCTGAGACAGTGTTTCACTAAATCTCTGTGTTGCCCAGGCTAAACTTGAATTTACAATCTTTTTGCATCAGCCTCCCAGAGTGTTGAGATTATAGGCCTGTGCCATCAGATACAGCAAGGAATAAGACTGCTCATCCTAAAAAGCTATCTAGAGCCACTAAAGACAATGGTGTGATAAGAGTAAGTATGGTAAGATAAAGTGGAGAGTTTCAAAGTATAGCTGAATATCTGTAAGTAACTCTCTTAAGTTTACTAGGTTCAGGTTAAGGCCTGAACCTGATCAGAGCATGTAAAAAGTGCTCCTTCTCCATGACTCCTTCCCCTAACATCACTTACAAGTAGGTCTCCTTTGCTTGGACCAATCCTTCACATTTTTGAAGGCATTTAGCACTGTGATTCATTTCAAAATGATCAACATGAATATATGGTACTAAGGGCCAAATTCATAATCATTCAAGAAAGAGCTATTAAAAAGTATAACTTACTATCCCAACTAATAATTCTACAATTTTACCCTTGAGCTTCTTCAATTCTCAAGTTTAGGACCGATTTGTAGCCTTGGAGATGTGTCCACATTTAACTTACTAGGCAGAGAACATAGTGCATCAGCATCAATCACTGTTAAGATTCATTTGATACTTATTTGGTTTCAATGACAATGAAAATAAGACACTTTAAAATGTTTTGTTATTAACAGAAGATTTAATTCCTGGCAATCTCTGAATTTATTAATTATATTACCAACCAGAAATTCCCATTAATTCTCTACAAGCTTTCCTTTAAAAAAAAAAAAAAGTTTAAAAACTTCTAGCAGCCTTCCCTCTTACAATGTTTTTTAAAACCTTACCAAACTTGATGTCCTTTACAGGATATGTTCAAATTATCCTTTCATCTACTTAATTTCTAGTTATCACATGACATGCCATACTTTTTTGAATCTCCTTTTCTTCCTAACAGATTGTTCTGAATTCTGGAAAAAAAACAAAACAAAACAAAACAAAACAAAACTTTCATTTGGCTATTTTCCTTTATTTTGTGTTTTTTTTTTTTTCTCTCCCCCTTAGGTTCTAGGGATCAAACCCAGGATTTCATGCATGCAAGGCAAGAGGCTCCACCACAGAGCTACACAATCAGCCTAATACCTAGTAGTATCTTTTAGTTTGTCATTTAGTCAACGAAGTGTGAATCAGTTTCAAGTACCTACCTTTGATCTACAGTTGTCTCTTACTGTTGGGATTGTGTTCTGATAAACACATTATTAGTCACTTTTGAAGTCTTACAAACAGCACAGATTTGTAGGTATGTAAACCTAGATAGTATACTCAAAGTAGCCTGTTGATGCAATTAAGAGATGTGGAACCAACAAGATACATCAGGCTATTGCCATTTTAACACTACATGTTGTTTTATAATAAACTTCTAATATGCACAAATAGATTCTAACAAAAATATAGCATAGAAAATATATCATCCAGTAACACAGCCATTAATTATCAAGTATTATGTACTGTACATAACTGTATGCACTACACTTTTATGACTGGCAATATAGTTTGTTCTGTAGGTTTGTTTACACCAGTAGCACCACAAACCCACAACTTTGTAACGAACTGTTACTTAGTCAGTGATCCCACCCCTGTGTATGTATGTATATAGGGCCAGTCATAACTGAAATGTTATCATTATGTAGTGCATGAATGTGTAGAACAGTACTACAGTGTTTTCATAAACGGATCCTTCTTACTTTTAACTTTGTGATCTGAAAAATTGCATACTTAAATCTTCCAAAACTTACAGATAATGTGATTTTTAAATTCCTAGTAAAAACTTTTTTTTAAAATGGTAGCTAAGTTTTATTAAAGGTAGAAAAAAGAAGCAGGTTCTGCAGAGGAAGTTTGGGCCAAGTAAAAGTTGAAACAATGTGAGATCTACCATCCATCCAAGAGAGAACACAATGGCCAAAACACCATTACTGTATTCTCTTCTGAATATTTTATTCTGCTAGCTTCTCAGTGTCTTGCAGTGTTTTCCAGCTGCCCAAAATAGGTACTAACCAGAACTGACAGTTTAAAACATTCAACGTGCTGAAATTAACAAATCTGTAAGACTCTTTTATATACAAGGACTTTTCATCCATTGTATAGTCCCTTGCATACTTCCATAATAAAGAGGCTATAAAATAATTTCTAGCTTTAGTTTCTTAACAACAGAAACAGAATTATCGAGGATATGGGCATTCAACAATCATCCTTATATAAAGTTCAGGGTTTAACACCAGACCTTCAAGCAGTATGAATCATTTTTAATTGATTATGCTGAGCTCAGTATTAGGTGCTGCAGATACAGTGATCAGATAAGTGTTCATAGTCGTGAAGCCTATATTTTAATAAAAACATATAGAAGCAATACAATAAAATTATTTCAGATACTATTTAGATAACACAAAAAGAAAAGGACTCATTGGGTATACAAATCTGGACCTTGGAAAGACTATGGCCGGGGATTAAGAGGAGGGGGTTATCCAGTATTAAAATGGCATTTAAATCCAGGTATAACCTAAAAATCAAATTTTTGAAAAGAGCTGGATGTGGTGGTACATGCCTGTAATCCCACCATTTGGAAGACTGTAGAGGGACCTGGGCTACACTGTGAGTTCAAGGTCTGCCTGAACTACATACGTAGATCCTGTCTCAAAAAAACAAAAAACAAAAAGAGAGGCTGAAATTAAGTTGTAAACCCTCCAACCTTTACACACTAGGCTTAACAGAATAAGCCAGCAAAAAATGAAAAATAGTAGTCATCACTTTAAGTGTGGTATCTAATAGAAAAGAAGCTATTTACAAATGCTGAGAAATCTGTATGAATTGTAAAACTACCAATCCGTTTCCCAGCACAAACACAATAGTGTACTGCAGACTGATAATGAGTGCAAATAACTTTATTAGGGAGTATGCTATAAAAAGAGAATAATAAAGGGCACAGAAATTTTGTTGTATGTGATGGCAATGAATGCTCTAATAGAGAAACTGAAGATTCAGAAGATGTGGGGTATGGGCAGCATGATCAAGTAACGATCTTGGAAAAGAAGGGATGAGATGCTGAGAGACAAACAGGATCTTAATAACAAAAGTGATGTTTTCCAGTCTTATAAGAGGAAAAATAGTTTCAATATAAATACAACATTTTAGATCTGAAGATGTGCTTGTAACACTGAAAACAGTAGTTGGGCCTATGAAAGCCTTAATAAATATCTATTTACAAATGAATTAGAAATTCCTATCTAATTATCACATTTAAAGAAAGCCTTACTGGGGCCAGGGATTTATTTAGCTCAGCAGGATAAGCACCTGTCTGGTAAGTAAGAGGTTGTCAGTTCCACCCCTGGTACAAAAAAAAAAAAAAAAAAGCCATACCACTGAAATAGTATCACAGGTCTCATCCACAGCTCCAAAATCCTAGAGCTTCTGAGCATAATGTCAAAGCTTAAAGTTTGGAAGTTTGCAGCATTTCAGATTTTAGATGGTTAGATTAGGAATGCTCAAATGGAAAAGTCTGTTAAAATATTCTAAAATAAAATCTACAATCTTAAACATTGTGGACAAGCAATAATTGACCTGTACTTCCTTACGCAAATGAGAGAAAAATGGAACTGTTCATTAAAAACAGTTATATCTAAATTCACTCTCTTGTGGAGGCACAGTAGTGCAGGCCTGTAATGTAGGCTATTTGGGAACCTGAGGCAGGAGGATCAAAAGTCCAAGGTCAGTCTGGGCAACACTGACCTTGACAATGAACTGAGACACTGCCTTAGAAAATAAAAAAAAACTGGGACCATAGCTCAGTGGTAGGGCCTCTTGAGTTCAGTATTGGGAGAGAGGGGTTCACTGTCTCTAAACCACAGGAAGGCAAACCGGGTAGGATGGTTGAGCTCAATCAATCCACTGCCTGATTCTGTTTGACTGACACATGGTTCATTCATTTCTCACATTGTTTTCAAGTTGTCACAGCAGAAATTATACCAATCTAAATCTTAAATACTTACTTTCTGGTCCTTCACCAAAAACTTTTGCTCACCTCTGTTCTAAATTGAATTTGAAAAGAATCTGGAAAGTAAAAAAGGATTTTCTAGAATAAATGTACATTTAAACCGGGCATGGTGGCACACTCCCTTAATCTCAGCACTTGGGATGCTGAGGCAGGAGGGCCGTTACAAATTTGAGACCAGACTGGGCTATGAAGTTAGCCCAAAGCCAGCCTGAATTACATAGCGAGACCCTGTCTCAAAAAGACAAAAAGAAAAAGAAAAAAAAAAGACAATAAATAAATAAATATGTACATTTTAAAATCAGAAATCAAAATAAGGTTAAAAATAAGAAAATGTATAAAATCCCCTCCTAGGTATTTTCCCAGAAGAACTGACAAGTCCATATCACAGTGATATATGTGCACCCATGTTCACAGTAGCACAATTTGTAATAGCTAAATCTTGGAAACAATCAAGATGCCCATCCACTTGTAGAGTGGATAAAAAAGATGTGGTATTTTTACACAATGGAATATTACTCAGCTATAAAAAGGATGATCTTGAGGCCTTCATAGGTAAAAGGAGACACTTGAGACTATCCTCATTAGTGAAATAAAGAATCATATTTATAAACATTGTATCGTGTTGCTAGTGTAAAAAGTGATAAGAACTGTAAGAGTAATAAAACCCAAAATGTGTAATTGCTATTGTAAAAAAGAGGAAAAGAAATGGCTCTAAGGGATATAATTGCATGTACATTTGAGTGTGTAAAATAGATGACAATATTGCTGAATCTTTGTTGAATCTTTGAGCAGACTGTTTGCAGTCTCACTGTTTGAATGTCTACTATGTATCCTTTAAATTTGTAACTTGAACAACTACATGCAAGATGACAATATGTAATTTATCAACTAGTGATTTCTTAGTGTTTTTTTTTTCCTTTTTCTTTTAGAATTCGGTATTGTTGCTACCCTTTTTTCTTTTGCTTTTTTTTCTCTTTAAATAAAATTTTTTTAAAGAATGCATAATTGCTATTGTAAAAAAGAGAGGAAATAGGAAGTGCTATAAAAGATATAACTGCATGAAGATTTAAGTGCGTAGGATTGATAACCATACTGAACAGATCTATTTATAGTCTCACTGATTGTCTACTTTGTATGCTCTAATTTTGTAACTTGAACAACTTTCTAAAAGGACAATATGTAATTTATCAACCAGTGATCTTACTGTTTATCCTTTTTTTTGAAATTCTGTAATATTTCTACCTTTTTTTGTTTTTTTTTTCTTTAAATAAAAAAAATTTTTAAAAAAGAAAATGCATTAAAGAACAAACAGCTATAAAAACCCAATACTAAATGTCTGTTTGTTTTAGTTTTTTGAGACAGGGTCCTCACTATGTAGTTCAGACTGGCTTTGAACTCACTATGTAGCCCAGGCTGGTCTTGACCTGGCAATGATTCTCCTGCCTCAGCCTCCCAAATTCTGAGATTAGAGGCATGTGCCATCATGCCTGGTTCTGCTACAGCTTTTTATTTTTTTACTTTTTTGTACCAGGGATAGAACTCATGACCTCACGCTTGTCAGGCAGGTGCTTATGCTGCTGAGCCAAATCTCTGGCTCTGCTATAGCTTCTTTTTTTTTTTTTAGGCATTTTTTTTTTTTTTTTTTTGTACCAGGGATCAAACTTACGACCTCATGCTTGCCAGGCAAATGCTTAGGCTGCTGAGCTAAATTCTCTGGCCCCTTGCCTTAGCTTCTTAAACAGAAGGTATTTCCATTTCCTCTTCCTGAAGTAGTGATCACCAAGCTCTTAAAAACTTCAGAAGCATCTCTGCGAGAAGAAGGGTAAAAATTCTCTAAGCCCCTCACTTCCACATCTCAGCCAAAGCTGTTATGTTTTATGTACTTGTAAAGCAGAGGTATGTGTAAAACATACAGTCATGAATTTAACCAGTAAAGACTGATATAGTAAGAAAATAAATAATGCAGATAAAATAGACCAAGGGCTTACACTTTACAATGTGACTTCAGGGAAATTAGTTTTTCTCAGCCTTTATTTTTCTATTTGTGAGGTGAAATAATATTAGAGTAACGATATAAAGTTAAATGTAACAGCACACGTAAAACACTTTTCTGACAAAGAGGGGCCCAACAAAATTAAAGTACATCCCTTGGTCTCTTCCTAGTAAGTTAGACATTATGAAATCACTACTGATAGGAGATCAATTTTAATCTATAAAAATGGCATCCAGTGGTATGTAATGGTGCAGCCCTGTAATCCCAGCTACTCAGGAGGCTGAGGCAGGAGGGTCACAAATTGGGAGGCCAGCCTGGGCAACTCAGTGAGACTCAACATAAAAAAGCAAAAAGGGGGGCTGGAGCTATAGCTCTGCAGCATAGCACCTGCCTGGCAAGCATAAGGTCCTGAGTTTGATTCCTGATACTTAAAAAAAAAAAAAAAAGCACACACACACACACAACACAGGGCTGGAGATGTAGCTCAGTGGTAGAGTGGTTCCTAGCATGCATAAGTCCCTGGGTTCAATCCCCAGTGCCATACACACAAATATAGGCACACAGTTCATAAAGATCAACTTAATATTATCAACTGTGCAGGAAAGTGTCATAACACAAAAGAAAGATCTGCTTGCAAGGTTGGGCTTTGGTTAGCACTTGAGAACTTTTCTGGAAAACAGTTCTTTGCATGGATTAGAAACTTTCCTCAACAATGGGGAGGGGAGGGGAAAAGGAAAGAAGGTAAAAGTAGAAGAAAAAAGGAGAACATGGAAACGAACCTTTGTCAATGAGGAGGGGAGTGAGAAAAAAACAAGCTATACTGTATACAGGTACAAATTCTCTATGATGAATGTGATATATATATATATATATTACCAATAAAATCTAATATAAAAAAAATAAGACATGAAACTTTACTCAAATGATAAAGGTGTATTACTGTGCCTAAAATGTTTCCACTAATACTATGGTTTAGTTGGGACGTCTTTTAGTAGTAAAGTGCTTGCCTAGCATGAGCAAGAGTCTAGTTGTAATCTCTAGGAGCAAGCAAAACAACAACAAAATAACAAAAAAAAAACCTAACAACATATGAGCCCACTTTTCCTTCTAGGAGTCTGGTGTTTTGTTACATGCTAGGCAGACTATGCCCACATCCCAATGTCCAATTAAAGTCTCGGGCCCAAGTTTCTACACAGCTATCCTCGAACACAGCATTTCACGTGTTGTTATGTATGATTCGGTGCTGAGTGTTAAGTGCATCCCTTGTGAATCAATGAGGACAGTTTCCTCCAGATTCCACCCCGTATCACTTTTTTCCTTTGCTGATTTTGTTTTGTATTCTTTTTTTGTAATAAATCTTAGCCATGAGTAAAATACATCCTGAGTTTTACGAAGTCTTTCTAGCATGCATCAAGCCTGAGGATGGTCTTAGTGACACCTGATACACCAACTCTTACAACATAACTTTCCAAAATGTGTTACGTAAAATTAGAAGGCAAGCTCACCGTAAACATTCTTATACATTATCATACTGTGATTCCCTCAAGGCTAAATTCTTACAACATACTTCATTCAACAGTCAATGACCCCAATTACCAATGTATTGATTTATTCTCAACAGATGCAAACTTTCAGACATGCACTCCAATAACACATCAGTCACCTTAAAATCTTGTGCTCCAAGGTTGGAAATTTAGCTCAGCGGCATAAGTGCCTGCCTGGCAAACACAAGGTCATGAGTTTGACCCCTGTACTAAAAAAAAAAAAATATATATATATATATATATATATATATATATATATATATATGTATATGTATATAGATAGCTATATACATATATGCATATAGATATATTTATCTATATACATATACATATCTATCTATCTATCTATCTATCTATCTATCTATCTCTGATGTATCCCTAGATTGAACTTCCAAGAAACCATTCAAAAAGGAGTCTGAATATTAGCAAGAAAAACCTATTCAAATTTTATTGTTAAAGGCAAATTATAAAATAATATAGTCAGCAAGATCCCAGTTTTCTTATTGCTCTATGTACTTGTATATACAAACAGAAGCCAAAATGTCATCAGTGACTCCACATAGTTGGATTGTTGATGTTTATCTATCTCCTTTAAGTAATATATTTTCAGAAAGTCTAAGGTGACTAATAATGTTAAAAATAAGATTCTACTTACTTTTTTTTTTAAAGGTTAAATGTATCTATATGCTTTATGTAAACTTATGAAAAGGTATACCAAAAACTGATGTAAAGCAAGTAAGGGGAAACTCGTATTTCTCTCCCATTCATGGGGAAAAAAAGGTATCTCTAAAGGACACCCAGCCCACTAGTCCATTTGACCAGAAAAGTATAATACTATTTCTATAGGATGTGGTACCATTTTTTAAAAACTCTTTAGTATTAATGTTTGTTCTTTTCCTTTGCAAAAAATCATGTTTTTGAGTAAAAAGGTACAGTGGGAATATAATTTCTCATGAACAGAACCAACCTAGATAGCCCAGGTAATATTATGACATTTATTATCAATCTCTACCTCATTATCTTTGCTATGAAATAGCCCTACCTTTCTTGAAAGTGAAAATCCCTGAGAAAAACTATTCACCAAGAAAAACACTTTGCCAGGTGGTATATGCCAAGACAATACTTCATTTCCATCAGGACTGGCTGACTGATTTAGATACTGGGAATTAAACTAAGCTACATTCTACACTCACTAGCAGTATTTGATAGTATTACCAGTCCAACTCTATTCTCAGAACATAATCAATGCAAATGACCCTTAATTTTAATATATATTAAATATATAACAGAAACTATTAAACATATAATCATTAAATAGATAAATTATATATACTTACACATACATACATGTGCAAGCATGTGTATGTATATGTGGTGTACATATAATTCTAGGCACTAGGATCACAAAGATAAATTAAATAGTTCCTGTTCTAAAGCTCAGTTTAGTGGTATTATGAGAGATGTAAAAAGCTATACTTTACTGTGAAAAAATGAAAAACCACAGAAACCTGATTTTGAAAGAGGGAAGGTCAAAGTTATACAAATGGGCATGAAAAAAGGCAAAGATCCGCAAAAAGGTCTATTAGAAGAAAAATGGTAAACATTTTAGAATAGCTTAAATATAAAATAAACCTATCTATGCCTCTGCAAACTTTAAAAAGGAGAGAGGCTAAGTAGGTTAATTGCAATATATACAAAATGCCTTTATATTACATTAGAAGGAGTTTGTATCTAGATTTAAAAGCAGTTGGTAATCAGCAATGGGGTGTGTAGAGAAATTAAGTGACTTACTTGTTTTTAGAAAGATCATGGCATATGCATGCTATTGTCACTGGGTAAAAAACAGAATCAAAAGGGCTTTTATGTGATGTGATACTTTTGTAGAGGACAAAAGGGAAAAAACAGGTGATGTCTATAGTACTGATTTTACTGAATTTGAACTATTCATGAGCCATTTAATTTTGGAGGTCTAGTAATACAGAGGGCTATTGGGGTAGAGCTCATGAGATAGAATTAGCTTTTAGATGATATTCGCAACAAGAACATGACAACAGTGACAGCTATAGAACTGGATGAAATCTCCATGACAGTTAAAAAGTAAGGTCAAATGCAAAAATATTTCAGAAACAGAACCATTTAAAAAGGAGCTTAAGGAATAAAAAGAAAAAACAAATGGAAAAAATTTACAGGCCCTCAAAATATTACTTGCACCACTAATAAGAGGTACCCAGAGTGGGGAAAAAGTTTCCTTTGACCCAGTAATTCTATTCATAGGCAAACAACAATCTCTAACTCCTAAAGGTCTAACTTATGGCTCGCTACATCATTATAACGCTGGGAAAGCAGTATGCAATCAACAGGAATCACATTTGGAATTCTGAATTTTGGCCTTTCCCAAGGCTGGTGGTAGGTAGTACAACCTTCCAGCTATATGAATGGGCAGTATCTTGTGAAACTCAGCATAAACAGCAAATATGGTGTCAGCCACGCAGTCATAAAGATAAACAATAGAGTGCACTCTGTGCTAAGCTATAGGACATTAGATGTATTGAATTAATCTTCGATTTGCAGTATTTTCAACTTAAGATGGGTTTACTGAGATTTAACACAATCTTAAGAAGCATCTGTACGCCCTCAAGAAATGAAACACAGAGTTAAAGAGATATCTGAATATTGATGTTCAAGTGGTATTATTCACAGTAGTCAGAAGACAGAAATAACCTGAATGGCTATCAACAATTTAATGGATATGAAAAATATAGCACATATATACAACAGCTTATTCAGCCACAAAAGGAACAGTATCCTTATACCTGCTACAACATGAATGAACACTAAAAACATCAGGCTAAAGTAAAATAAGCCTGGCACAAAACAATAATTTTTTTAGGATTCCACTTGTAAGAAGTACCCAGAATGGGGAAAGAGAAAAACTAAAATAAAGACTAGAAGGTGCTGGGGTGATGGCATTATTATTTAAAGAATGAAGAGTTTCTATTTAGACTGACAAAACATTTGGAAACAGTACTGATGGCTATACAAATGTGAATATAATGCCACTGAATTTTATACTCAAAAATGGATAACATAGTAAATAGTACATATATTTTACCACAATAAAAAAAGAATGTTTTCACTAAAGCTGAAGATAAATATAACCATTAAAGTCAAATCTTACTATAAAACCAAGCAACACAGGGATAGGAATATCGTCCAATGTGCATGCTTGCCATGGATGAAGTCTTCAGTTCAATTCCCAGCATACAAAAAAAAAAAAAAAAAAAACAACCTTGAAATCAGGTAACACAAGGTCTGAAAACTATTAGCTTTAATGTGACAGTGGCAAGTTCAAAGTAAAAACCAAATCACATGTGGCAGGTAAGAGAATTAATAGAAGGGAAAACAATGGAACAATGCAAAGATTCAAGCATCTGAACAAACCTACATTTTAGTGCTAAAGGAATTAGAAGAATGAGAGGCATGGATAAAACTGATAGAGGCTCCAGACTCAGTCCAAATCAGTGGTGGTGTAACTAGGGTGCTGGCTGTCTGCATTATTGAAAGCTCTAAAAGGTTTGCCATCACTGGTCCCAATGATCCAAGCAGTACCTTCTCAGGCCC
The DNA here is from genome assembly GCA_004027455.1 of Hydrochoerus hydrochaeris. Taxonomy (NCBI): domain Eukaryota; kingdom Metazoa; phylum Chordata; class Mammalia; order Rodentia; family Hydrochaeridae; genus Hydrochoerus; species Hydrochoerus hydrochaeris. Next base: position 75,907 of record PVLA01005747.1, on the reverse strand, counting down.
TGAGGTAGGTATGGTGGCCCTAGAAAAGGTAAAATGCTGCCCATTAAGAGCTGGTAAATAAAGTAGGTATAACAGCATGGTAGGGCTGGTTTGCAACCAGCCCCAAAGGAGTTTCAAGGTGTGGTTTCTTTTCTCTTAGAAGTATAAATTAATTACTTAAACTAACACTGGTGATAGTGGACTTCCAGAACAATGCTATCCCAAAACCACTGATGCAGGATTAGTGGCTTATTCCTGCTGATGCAGGGTGAGAGTACAGTGAGAGGAGCTGCTCAAGCAGCCTGCTCAGACTGTCCTAGGAGGTATGTTAAAGGTTATGTAGCTTGTGTTTCAGATCAGATGGCTGATCTAAGGATCACAAGGCCTAGGCTCAAGTCCTAACCTCACCACTAAAGTCATTGTGTATCCTTAGGATGTGTCACTCAACCACTGTTAGTCTCAATTTCCACATTTTGTAAAATTAATTCTTAATTCTACATGACATGGTGTTTTAATACAGAAGAAAATATTAAAGCTTAGCTCTCTTAAGTTTGTCTATCATTTTTCCTATCAAACTGCATCTCCTCCATTCCATGAAACTTGGTGGTTTAATTAAACAGACTGCACTGCAAAACAATACTGTCTTACTGTAGAGTTAAGTAGAGCCTAATTTCTGATAATCCTGTTTATATAAACATTTTCTTTGTAATATTCATTTAAACACGGTATTAGTTTTGTTTTGTTTTGTTTGCAACAAGACTATACCAGCAATTGAACCCAAGAATGTTTTACCACTAAACTACAGTATATATGTATGCATCCATCTATCTGCCTGCTTGGTGTACTGTGGGTGTTCTATCCACGAAAGCTACAAACCCATTCCTTATTTTCAAACACAGTCTCACTAAATTGTCTAGACAGGACTCAAATTTGCAATCCTCTTGCCTCGGCATCCTGCAGTAATGAGATTACAGGTGTGTATCATGGTGCTCAGTTTTTCTTTTGTAAGTTGCCCAGGTTGGTCTCTGACTTGAGATCTTTCTGCTCAGCCACCCGAGTAGGTAGAATTACAGGTATGCATCACATCTGGTTCTGAAACTACCATTTTGTTTGCAGTAATCTACCAGATATGCCGCATTTTTTTCTGGAGCCACTTTATAAATTTAAAATCTTAATGTGTATACCAAAATTCTTTAAAAAGTTAAGTTATCACCTACTAAATCATGTATTTGCCAGACATGGTAGCTTATGCCTGTAATCCCATCACTCAGGAGGCTGAGGCAGGAAGATTGCCATGAGTTTGAGGCAGGAAGACTGCCATGAGTTTGAGCTACATAGTGAACTCAGGGCCAGCTTGTACTATACAGCGAGACCTTGTCTCAAAATAAATAAATAAATAAATAAATAACCCATATATTCTTAATGCAGACAATTAAATGTTAGGTGAACTGAAAATCTAAAACAAAGAAACCAAAAAACCAATTACAACACTGACAGGCATTCAAAGAAAAAGAATGGTTTAGGAAAGTGACAAAATAAGCTCAATTTTCAGACACTAGACTTCTATAATTTTGTTCTTCATCATCGAAAGTTTTATTTCTATAAGCCATCAGAATATATGTTAGAGTTGATTAGAAGTTCATATAAATGTTTTAGGTAAAACCTCTAATTCTTTTAAGTATTAAAACTTTCAATAACATGCTTTGGGTATCCGTAATGGCACATGAATAGCCCATATTAACTGCTATACCAATAGGAATAAAAGATTTCTGTGAGTTTTCAACATGCTCCTACAGATTAGTGATCTAACACAGTTCTTACACTCCTATATAATCAACTACTCTTAAATGAGACAATAAAATTACAATGTAATATAATACAAGCAATTTTAAACATGAAGCAGGCACAAGATGACAACTGTCCTCAAGTTATCACATGTGACACTATTCATTTAATTTATCTACTAACAAAACCCAGCACTCCTGATTATGTGGCAGCCCACATCTGGAGCCATGCAACCCTGGGTTCAAGCTTAACTCTACTTTTTATTAATTCTAAGTCCATAAGCAAATGTGATAATCATTTGCTTGCATGTCATTTCTTTTGTAAAATGGGAATAATACCTATCTGACATTTTTGCCTGGATGATTAAGAAATACCACACAAAAATCTTAGGCAAAGTAAAAACACAATTAACACTACATTATAGAAATTCTATGGATACAGAGAGTTCAGTACACATTATCACAAGTAAAAAAGAAAATTAGAAGAAAAATGAGTTTATGATTAAGTATGAAGCAAATGAATAATTTGGTATCATTCTAGCATAGTTCTAAACAAAACTAGGAAAAGACTTTAAAACAGACCTTTGAATATTGAAAACAAAAATCACATTAAAATGAAAGCACTTCCAAATTAGGATAAGCACATGAATATTCACTTTAAAAACAGCAGACAATATTCGTTTTTGGATAATGGGTAAGTAAACAGAAAGCATAAGCAAAAGAAGTTAAGCACTAGTGGAAAATGGACAAATAAAAAGGTACTAGGCTAGGGATTTAGCTCAGCACCATAGCGTCTATCTGGCAGCAAGCACAAGGTCCTGAGTTCAATGCCCAGTAAAAAAAAAAAAAAAAAAAGTTACTAAAGGTGAGTATGTGGCACATGTCTGTAATTTCAGCCATGTACTGAGACCCTAATAAGACCTGAGTTCAGTCCCAGTACGATGGTGACAGGGAGGTAATGAACACATTTCATTACACACAACATTTTAGTACTTTCAACTATACAAATTCAAACACCAACACACCAACAAATTAAATTAACTGTCACCAGGTGGCTCTAGTATCAAAATAACATCATTACATACTAGAGCAAAATACATCAGGTAAAATTTATTGCTTCTCAGAAATTTGGCATTAAAAAATTACATCAGTACTTCCATTAATACTTACTTCATTTTTCAAATGAAGGTGTCAAAGTGTAGAATAATCAAATGGCTTAAGCACTAGGAATCCTCCAAAATAACTCATTTCTAATTTACATGTGTCATATTTGTTAATCTGTTTACTTCATTCAAAAACACATAGAACTTGCTATGATTTCTAGTAATACAAAGGAAATTTGGTAGTAATAATTAAAAGAAATACAATGTTAGCAGTCTTGTTTCCAGCATCTAAAAAGGGAAAGTAACTTCTCTTTTTAAGGTTAGGAAAGAAATTTGCTCCACCTTACAGCAGCCACTACACACATGTGCTATGAATAATTCAGATGTAGCTAGTTTGAATTGCCAGGTGTTAAAACATAAAATACAGGCAGGATTTTAAAGACTGCGTGAAAAAAAAGAATATAAAATCGCTCTTTAATTTTTCATCTTGATTATATGCCAAAATAAAATTTCAGGTATATTCAGTAAAGAAAAATGTATAACAAATTGAATTCACTTTTTTAATTGAGACATGGTTTCACTATCCGATCCAGGCTGGCCTTGACTCACTATATGGCAGTCCTGGCTGGCTTCAAACTTGCAATCTTACTGCCTCAGCCTCTCGAGTACTAAGATTACAGGTGTATGCAACCAGATTCAGCTGATTTCACCTTTTCATAAACCTTTTCAACATGGCTACTCGAAAACTTAAAAGACATGTGGCTTATATTTCTATTTCACAGCTCTGATCTAGAGTTCTGATGTCCCAACTGACTACAATTTCCTTAAGAATAGGAATAAAATGTTAAACTTGATTTTTATAACCTTTAGCCTTTAGGAAAATACTTTCTGTACAATTAGTGCTTATAATGATTATCCAAAATATGGTTCCTCCTGAATTGTTAGTCTTATCTTATGAAATTAAGCCATAAGCAAGAAGTCTACTTGTAGCATTAGCCTGTATTTATAGATATGCACCTAATCAAAGAAATTTATGTAGTTTCCAGGTTTAAAAAGTGCTAATCAGGACCAGGTGTGGTGGCACATGCCAGTAATCCCAACACTCTGGGAGGCTGAGGCAGAAGGATCTGCAAGTTCAAGGCTTGCCTGGGCTACAAAGTAAGTTCAAGGTCAGCCTGAACTACACAGCAAGACTGTCGGAAGGAAGGAAGGAAGGAAGGAAGGAAGGAAGGAAGGAAGGAAGGAAGGAAGGAAGGAAGGAAATCAGGCTTTTAACCTTATGCCTGTAAATTTTCTCTTTATATAAATTACTACTTTTCTGTATTTTTGTGTGTGTCCCAAAAATGATAACAGAAACTAGTAAGAAATCAGTCAGTTATCATGTTAACCTACATGCTATAAATGATATTTTTCAAATCTATGGACAAACACCATGCAGCAAAAGACCTACTGCTAAGATTCAAAAGTAGCTAATAGGTGGTTTTTAAAGGTATCTTAGAAAATGTCTACACTAAGTAGCTGGCTTCAACTCCTCTGCTTGCTTGCTTGCATTCTGGTCATCCCCTCCTCGCTTCCTTCCTTTTTTCTAGGACTGGGAAGTGAACTCTGGGTACGCTTATCAGTGAGCTCCATTCCTAGACCATTTCATTTTTTGTGACAGGGTCTCACAAAGATGCCCAGGCTGGCATCTTGCAAGTGTCCTGTCCAACTTGCAAGTGTCCTGTCTCAACTCTCAGGTAGGATTACAGGCATGCAGGTTAACATAGTACCTGGCTTCAACTCTACTTCTATTACCAAGATGTAAGTATAGATTTTTTAAATATTATATACAATAAAAAATTATTTTCAAATAAAGCACCTTTAATTAAACCTGACTGGGGAATATTTACAATTATTAAAAAAAAACAGGTTCATGAAACAAAATTTTACTTATTAAAGCAGAAATCTAACTCTCAGTACATCAATTCTCAGTAATCATTTATTTCTAATGTACCTTACAACTTTCCTTTTTAATTTAAATGTTTAGGAAAAACCAAGTAGTGAAACATAAGCTAGGCATGGTGGCCCATGCCTATAATCCCAGGCCTTGGGGGATCATCATGAGTTTGAGGGCAACCTGGGCTACATAGTGAGTTCAAGTCCTGCCTAAACGATATAGTGAGAACTTGTCTCAAAGGAAAAAAAAAATCTCAACCCTGAGAGGCAAAATGGAATCAAGATTTTTCAAAACTTAGAATTCAGAAAAACAAATAAAGAAAAGAGACTTGGTGGGAATAATGAGTTTTACACATACAGTCACCCAAAAGCAAATGTTACTGGGGACAGAAACACTATACTAGTTTAGCAAACCCTTCTTCATAGATTCTGACCTAGACCTTCAATTTTCTGTCTATAAAATACTACAAGTATACTACATTATCTGTAAATAATGCAGTAAATTTTCTTTTATAGTCTTAGAAGTAATTACAGTTGGGGTAAGGGCAGCACCAGGGATTGAATAGAGAAAACAAGGAGCTACATCACCAGCTCCTTTTATTTCAGAACAGGCTATAAATCATCAAGACTGGCCTCAAGCTGGTGATTTTCCTGCCACAGCCTTTGAGTAGCTGAGAGTAAGGTGTGCACTATCTTATCTGATTATAAATTCTGACCTGGTATGTTTATTTATTTATTAATAAACACTTGAGTTCCTCTTAAAATTTAAATTATTTTTCAGAGCTGTGGAATATTTAACCACTGTAATTTTTTAAAAATATATACATAAAATTATATAAACTCACGCAAATAAAATAAAACAATTATTTTTTTAAAACATTACTTTGAAATAACTACAGGTTCTTAAGAGGTTACAAAAAGAATATATAGGGAAGTTCCATGCATTCATCCCATACTGCCATGCTTTTTGTTTTGTTTTTTTGATATAAAGTTTTGTTATGTAGCCTTGAACTTCTGGGCTTGAACTTCTGCCTCCATCCCCCTGGTACTGAGGAGCTGGGACTATTAGGCATGTCCCATCATCTTATGTAACTTCAAAGGCTGGAGATACAGCTCAGTGGCACAGTACCTGCTTGGCAAGCGGGAGGTTGTGAGTTCTATCCCAGGTACCAAACCAAACAAACAAACAAACAATAAAAAAAGAACTAAATGTTAAGTTCAGATAAAATGGACACAATATGTAACTTCAGTGTCTTTTCATACATTATATAAGAAATAAAAAGAAAGCAGCATGTCACATCAGAATTTCTTATAAAAACAGCTTATGTTTCTGTGGAAAGAGAGGAAAACGTCACAATGGTCTTTTTAGATTTTCAGCTCTTATATAAAAAATAATTTAAAAATTCCAAAATTAAGGCACAAAAACATTTTGGTATTTGTTTCATAACAAAACTTGGCACCATCTATATTTTGCGTACTGTAAATGGGGAAAATTATGCCTGAGACAAAATTCACCTTTATGAGGAACAGAAAAATCCTCTTTTCTTGAAACAGAAGCATCAACAAGATAATACTTCTGCAATTATAAAGTGAAGTATTTTCTCCTAATAACACTGACCACATTTATACGAAAAAGATTTGGCTCTGTAATACAGTGATAAATGTGAATACACTTAGCAAAGGAAATAAATAGCATGTACCCTGTCCACCATTCTCTTTCAAGTAAGTTATTCATTCCTTTATAACTATATAATTATACAAGGCTTTGTTCTGTTTGTTAATTGCCTTAAGAGTACCAGCCACGTACAAAAGGCACAAGTGTATGTCACACTGTATACTATGCTAATTAAAATAGTAACACAGGGGGTGTGGTGGTACACACCTGTAATCCCAGCATTTGGGAGGCTGAAGTAAGAGAACTGCTTCGAGTTCAAGGTCAGCACATACTACATCATGAGTTCAAGCCCAGTCTGGACTACACAGCAAGACCTTGTCTCAAAAAATTAAAAAATAAAATAATAAGGATTGTGACTGTGAATATCTCAAGGAAGCAAAGAATCTTTGAGCATCTATCTACAGGCATCCATATATGCCTAATAGTACCGGTAGACTGAGTCTGTAACAGATGCTTTATATTAAGAAAGACTAGACTGTACAGTGTAACTCAGTGGTAGAGTATTGCTTCTCTAGAATATTAGAAGATCTGGATTTAATCTCCAACTTTGGGAAAGAAAATGACATGGAATAACTAGTAATTTGGAATTGGAATCTCTTTCCTCTCATCCCTGCTTCTAGATTTCCTTCTGTCACTAGCAGTGTCTGTATTTGGGCACAGTGAGTGGTGCAGTCAATTGTAATAAAGAGTGCCTTCTTAGGGAATCTATTATTTTCCAAAGAAAGAAAATAAAAAACAATTTATACACAGTACATAGAGAGTATCTATTCCATTTATTTTCTGGAATTAATTTATGTGACTTATAATGGCTTTATAATTGGGCTGGGGATGTGACTCAATGACAGAGCCCTTGACTAACATGGACAAGGTCCTGGGTTCAATCCCCAGTACCTCAAAACAATAAAACCAAACAAAATAAGAACCTCTCCCCCAAAAATCCCTATGATTATGGTATACTTAAATGGACTGTGTAGAATACTACACAAATAGTAGAGAGCATCTTTAGGTTGTTCGTAATTGCAGGAGCAGGAGTGGTAAAAACAAATTGCCTCTAGAGACTAGAAATGTGTGCAAAAGAAGATACAGCGACAGTATTTTCTTGCTTTCAAAGTGATAGTTTCTAGAGTTCTAAGATAAACCATTTTTTCTTTTTAAAATGTATTAAATTCATTTTTCTGACTGATAAAATTCTCATTAAGATGTATCTATATATTGAACCAGAGAACATGTACTGTTTCATTCCTCAGCTTCAATAATCACTTAAACTTGTAATTTTCAAAAACAATATTTAGGCTGGGGATTTAGCTCAGCAGCATAAGTACTAGCCTGGCAAGCACAAGGCTGTGAGTTCAATCCCCAGTACCAAAAAAAAAAAAAACAACACATAATATTTATATCAATAACTTAGCAATAAAGTGGGTCATCATTCAAAAATATAAGATAAGCCAGGTGTGGTAGCATATGCCTGCAATCCCAGCATTGAGGTAGGAGGATTGTTGCAAGTCTGGGCTACAAAGTCTGGGCTACAAAGTGAGCTCAAGGCCAGCCTGAACTGCACAAGACCCTGTCTCAACAAGACCAAAAAATAAATTTAAAAATAAAATAAAATAAAAAGTAATTAAATCTATCCAGATAAGTACTTAGTCCAAACTGTTTAGAGGCAAAGTTAGGATAAACCATTAAATATATCAAAATGGCATCTGTAAAAAAACCCAAGTTGCCAAAATATTCCCTTTGTTCTATCGAAATACAACCTGAATTCGTTTCTGAAATCAGCTTTTTTTTAAATAAAGCAAGTCTTATGCCAGGTATGGTGGTATACACTTGTAATCCCAGTTACTCAGGAGAATGAGGATCCCAAATTTGTGGCCAGCATGAGCAACTTAGCAAGACTCCTAGTGACAATTTAAAAAAAGAAAAAAAGTACTGGGGATGTTGATCAGTGGCAGAATATCTGATTGGGTTCACTCCCCAGGACTACAAAAACTAACCAACCAACCAACCAGTCAACCAACTAAAAAATTAAATTCTGGGTTTAAATGGAATATATATCTATATATTGTTAGGGCTAAAATTTCAGTTAGTTAAGATCAAAATGTAGAACCAAATTACTTTCCAAAATAAGCATCTGTGTCTCCATGAAAATAAGACCTTGCTGAAAATAATCAGTCTTGAGATCAAAAATGTCAGTCTCAATCCCCTTGCCTTACTTGCCATATAGAACAGCCACCAATAGTGAGTCTGCATGATACTGGCCATTACTCTGGTCATGGTAATGACCAGAGTTTATTTTCCATTAGATCTTATTTTTAGGGAAACACAATCTTACGTTAAAAACAAGCATTATCTTGATTCTTGATGCCAACAAATTACAAATGGAAAAGACAAAAACAATTTTAAAAATGCTAAATTTTGGTTCAAAAGTTATTTATAAAAGTAATCTTAGCTAAAAAAAGCTTCCCATTAAACTCTGGTTATTCAAGAATCCAAAATGAGAAAAACAAATGCAAATTAAGCACTACTTTGTTGTGTAAAATAATTGCATGAAATATTCTGTCTTTCCTTATCCAATGTACTTTTAATTTAAATACTTACTCTGAGCCTGCAGCCATTTCCAAGTATGATGCTTCTGCTGTATCAACCCCCAATGGGATCACTATGCTCATGACGTTCGCCTCTGGTAAATTCGATTACTATGGAGTCCTATGCATTGGTATCCAAAACACTGGGGCATGCCAGCCACAGTGCTCATTGCAAACATCTAAGTGCATCCACAAACCCTGTTTGAAAGAAATGGGAACAAAACAGTTAGGAACTATCTTAAGTAGCAACAATCACCCTATAAAAACAGTAAGTAAAACACAGGAAGAAAACATTCTTTATTAAGATCTTAATAGAAATTTGCTCTGGGATACCTAGTTCGCTTCTTTTTCTGAATTCAGTTGTATGACTATAATCAAAAGAGAGGTTTCTGGGGATGTAGTTCAGTGACAGAACAATGCTTAAGCATGTCTGAAGCCCTTGATTCAATCTCCATTACCAAAAAGAAAGGGGAGGGTGGAGGGGATGAAGGAAAGAAGGGTAGAGGATAGTTTCTGGTTCACAACTTTCTCTAGGGAATGATTAAGGTCATCACAGAAGATTGCTAAGACATACTCTTCATTTTAAAAGATCAAATTGACTTTCTTACTGCATTAGCATTGGAAAACACATCTTGGTTCAGTGAGTGACCTAACAATATATTAACAACTTATGGACTAAGCACCAAACCTTTTGCATGACTAGTCTAGGTGACTCTCACAATTCTGATAGGTATCTCCATTTTATCACTAAGGAAGACAAAACTAAAAAAGGCTATATAACCCAAGTTTTTCAGTTTAAGAGATGACTCTAGAATTGGAACCAATTCTACTCTACTGCATACATATGAACGTAAGAAAAACTATTCTATTTATAATAAAATCAATAGTTTTATAGTGACTGCCATTTTCTATATTACATACGAGTATCAATGGGGATTCTATACGTTTTCAATTAGTTTTAACTCTCTAGAGTTAATATAACTAGTTAGTGGAGAAAATTAGTAAATTTGGTACTTTAAACACATGACAGTAACTAAAAAATACTCAGCTTTAACATCAATTTTTCTAGTAAGTTCACTCCATAACACTGCTGCCTGTATTTTTATAGTATATCTACTCAAAGTCCTTTCAATAATGACACAATACAACTTATGAAGAGACATAGACAATCCTATAAAATGAAAAACTGCAATAGCAGTATTTCCCTGTCACTCTAGTGCTATACTTGAAATAAAGAACAATGTTCCTTCAAGTATTTTTTGTACTTATTTTCAATTTTTGCAATTAAGCCTGAGAATACCTAATCAGGTTAATTCCTATTTCACAAATACAGATTGTGAATTCATACCCTCTGGAGGAAAATTATCAAAATAGGAAAATAAGGTGCTAAAAGTGGTTTGAATTTTATAAAAAAGTATCTTTCATGTCATGTGTGACTAGATTATGCTATAATAATATGAAAATACACAGTAAGACAGGATGGTGATACATCCTATAGTTCCAACTACCCTGGAGGCTTAGGTAGGAGGATCATATAAGCCCACAAATTTTTCAACAGCTTGGGAAATATAATGAGATCTCATCTCAAAACCAAACCAAGACAAACCTTACCAAACCCAAAACAACATCTACGAAACAGGCAATTACACCTAAAACAAACAAATGACCAAAAAACCCTCATTAATTTTGGATACTGCTCATATCACTAACAAGATATGCAAGGCTGGACAAGTTATTTAACCTTAGAATCAGGTTCCATGTTTATGAAACAGAGATTTATTTTATAGGGTTTCTGTGAAATAAATGAAATAATAAATGTAAAGCATTTCAAAGACCACATTACATATACTTGGCAATCAATGTACAAGTTTATGTATCATTAACCTGAAAGTATAAAATCTGAAATGCTCTGAAATCTGCTCAGGTTTCAGATTTTTAGATAAAAAATGCTCAACTTGTTAATATTTGTTATGCAAATATTCCAAAATCTGAAAATAATTCAAAATCTGAAATAATTCCAGTCCCAAGCATTTTCAATAAGAGATACTTGAACCACAGCCACCTATCAAGAATTCCTCTTAATAAACCACAAAATAATACATGGATAGAAAAATACTGTATTTCTCATTTAGAAAAAAATACTCTAATAGCTTCATAAAGAACTAATAATTTTCTACATGTCATGTTTTTATAATGTGCTCCACACATTAAAATCACTCTCCAATGATTAAAACAGTGAACAAAAGGAAATAATGCTTTTCTATATCTATGACAACATTAGAGTTACTACATAAATGCCCTATTTACTAACTAGCACGAAGGTATAAAATTATAAAATTTCTATGTGGCAAGCACAAACAATGTACAAGCCTATAACTTCGTTCTATTTAAACATTACACTCTTTTTTACAATAGCAATTGTACTTCCTTAAGTACAATGCTGAAGACTTGGACTAAAATAGGTAACAACCACAATTTTTAAAAAACTTCCTTGTTGATAGCATCAAGTTGGTAGATGTTTTCTTTAGCTCATGTTATTTTTGTATCAGATTTATAAGGTATTTATTATGTATTCTTTTAAGTAACTGAATGATCTAAAGTGATCTATTTGGATACAGTATTGATTGTAAATTCAGAAAATGTTACAGTACAAGCAATTTCATTTAAAAATTACAACCATGCCCTTTTATTATAAACTTCAAATACAGTTCAAATATTAAACTGTAATTCTACATAAAGAATAATGGCAAAATAACAAACCATCTGGACTCTGAAATCTTTTTCATAAAATTTTTGTCAAAACAAGATTAACTCTGATAAGATTAGATCTCTTAATGAATCAATGACAACCATCATCATATCAACCAATGAGAACCAAATCATCCCTATAAAGTTAAGGGACAGTCACTTTCCCAAATCTGCTGGCATTTAGAAGAACTCCATAATGCCTCATCTAGTGACTCAATTTACTGTATCTTTAGTTCACTTACAGATGTGAACAAAGTAAACTTAAAAATCAGGAATGGCTTTTCAAAAATTTAAAAATCTATGTTTTAAAATAATAGTCACAAAGAATGAGCACCATGTGAAATGCAGACTTTGATTAGTAACAATATGTCAATGTTGGTTTAAGAAATTTAACAAATGAACCATACAAATGAAGGATGCTGGTGACAGAAGTGGTGCCTGTATTTGAGGTAGGGGCCACATGAGATGCATTTTCTACTCAGTCTTGCTGTGAACCTAAAACTGATCTAAAAAAATAATCTATTAATTCTTTTAAAATACAGGTATGAATTTGATATTATGGACTATTTCCTAGTATGTAACTCGGTACTATGAGGAGCCAGATAAATAAACTTCACCTTCATACTCATCAAGGTAGAATACATTGATTTTAATTTTATCCTACTTTTACTTGTATCACCCTATTATGTTTAAGTGGGATTTGTCATCATCACTGAACTATAATGTAAAATCTAGTGAAACACAAGTAAAATCAGAGAGTGGTAGTAATTGGTAAGCTAGAGCTTCTAGGTATAAATATAATAATTTCTACTTCCTACATACACAAAACTTCTAATAAATTTAGCGTTTCTTCATACTGAGTCTATAACTAATAAAAGTGATTTCATACAAGAACAGTTACCTGTACCCACTTTCTCATGGCATGGACCATAACTTTAGATCTTAGACCACCCTGTTCAATATACAAATATAGAATTTTCACATTTAAGAATAGTCTCCTCGGCCTTCATAGGTAAATGGAGACACTTGAGACTATCCTCATTAGTGAAATAAATAAGAATCATATTTATAAATATCACATTGTGTCTCTAGTATAAAAAGTGATAAGAACAATAAGAGTAATAAAACCCAAAATGTGTAATTGCTATTGTAAAAAAGAGGAAAAAGAAAGGGCTCTAAGGGATATAACTGCATGTATCAGTATATAAAACAGATGACCATATTGCTGAATCTTTGAGCAGAACTGTTTGCAGTATCACTGTTTGAATGTCTACTATGTATCCATTAATTTTGTAACTTGAACAACTACATCCAAGATGACAATATGTAATTTATCAATTAGTGATTTCTTAGTGTTTTTTTTCTCTTTTTTCTTTTAGAGTTCTGTATTGTTGCTACCCTTTTTCTTTTTAAATAGAATTTTTAAAAAATGCATAATTGCTATTGTAAAAAAGAGGAAATAGGAAGTGCTAGAAAAGATATAACTGCATGAATATTTAAGTGTATAGGATTGATAACCATACTTCTAAGTTCTTGTTGGATTGTTAAACAGATCTGTTTGCAGTCTCACTGCTTGAATGTCTACTTTGTATGGTCTAATTTTGTAGCTTGAACAACTATTTCTAAAAGGACAATATGTAATTTATCAACCAGTGATCTCTTACTGTTTATCCTTTTTTTGAAATTCTATAATATTCCTACTTTTTTTGTTTTTTGTTTTTTTTTCCTCTTTAAATAAAAAAAAAAAATAGTCTCCTTTGATCATTGCGAGTTCGAGACCAGCCTGGGCTACAAAGTAAGCTTAAGGCCTGCCCGAACTGTATAGAGAGACCCTGTTTCAAAAAGATAAAAAAAAGTCTCCTCCACAAATTTCTTAAAATCTTACTTTTATATACAAAAGCATTGAGTGCTGCCAATTCATACCTAAATCTTGGGAGTGGCCCATATGTCCATCAACAGATCAATGGATAAAGAAAAGATGGTACAGAATATGGAGTAAGAAAATCATGTGATATTTAAGCTTGTGTCTGGTTTACTTTATTCAACATTATGGTCTTAAAGTGCATCCATTTTCCTACAAATGATTCAAGTTTATCTTCTTTTATAGCAAAATAGTACTCTCAAACATAGATGCACAGGCTGCTTTTCAAGTACCTACAAATGGGAATAGAAAATAACATTGCTAGGCTCCACCCTAGAGGTTCTATTTAGGAGGTCTGGGAAGTTGCCTAAATGTCCTCCTGGAGGTGGAGGAGTGTTCATTCACTCCAGTGTTCTATTTTACAACTACTATGGTGCTTACAACATTGGATGAAACATACATTATACTTCAAAGATTGCTAGTTTTCTATTAACTTTGTCTTAATAAAGTGTAACTCACAGCAATAATGAATAATAGACAAGTTCCTAATCTTGACATTACATAACCATGTTCTATACTAGTATTCCAATATACAAAGACTTGGATCATGCACCTTTTTTTACTATACTAAACCAGTACATTTATTATGAAACAGAATACATCCACTTTCACTTTCAAACCTTAAAATTTATCTTTCTGTAAAGAAATGATATGTAGAAGAAAAATAAAGCACATGTGCTAAGCTGATCATTCTCATAAAAAGCTATTTGAAAGTTGAGGAAAAAAATAGCTGTCTGAAATTAGAGACCAAATTAGGAATATTTTTTCAAAATCCTTAAAGAATGATTTATAAAACAAGAAACAAATTTTATTTCTTACAATTGATTTTTACATGCATAGATGTTAATATTTTTTAAAGAAAGAAAATTAATCCTGCAAACTGAATAAACAAAGGTTAAGGAAATTTCTATAGTGTCCACCTGAAATACTTCAGGAAAAATAAACTACAGTGATAATGTCATCATATGAAAGATCTTAAGAGATGAAAATTAAAAGCTTTTTTCCACAAACAACTAAAGCTGAAACTACAGAGCTTACTAAGAAGTTTACACATATTTTTACTTCACTGAATTCTCAAACTAACTCTAGGAGATAGGCTCTATTATAATGTCCAGCTTCCAGACCAATAAACTAAGCCACAAAAGGGTAATGTGCCAAGGTCACACAGCAGTAACACCTGGTTGGAGGGCAGTCAAACCAAAGTGGTATGATTTTAGACTTTCAACTCTTAAGCCCTCCAAAATATACCTCTAAAGAAGTATGGTATTCTTGAGTTCTTTTAATAATAACACACTGCTTTCATGATCTTAAAAAAATTGGATGGAGTAAACAACTATGTCCCTTTGTATCTTTCCCCAAATCAAAAGTTTCAGTAGCTCTCCCACAAAGTATACATTTTTTTATCCTGGAATCCAAAGCTCAACACAACTTGCTCCTCACTTGTAATGTATAATTTCAGAATAAGACCTTCATACAAAAAACATAGGTTCTGGAAACCAACAGGTCATCTTAAACCGCAATGTATAAATCAGTGAATACAGAGTCGGCCATATGATACTGCACAAAGAACAGTATTCACTCATTCAACAACTCCAAAAATAATGGCCTGTCTTCTAAACAGAAATGTTCAGCACAATTTCTTGGAAAAGTAAAAGTACCAAGAATGAGGATCTAAATGTTAATCCCTCTCAACCAAGACCTAATATTATGGTCTTCAGAAAATTATTTAATCTCTCATAGGCTCATCCTCCTTGTAAAATAAAAGCAAAGACTAAAACACAGTTTAAAAAAAAAAAAAGAGCTGGACTGAGTTCCAACATGAAAATTTAAGAACACACTCTAAAGATGTGATAATGAGGGGCTGGGATATAGCTCAGCAGCGCAGTGCCTAGGCACCTGGCAAGTGCAAGGTCCTGAGTTCAATTCCAGGTACTAGTAAGTACATACATACATACATACATACATACATGTATAAATATGTGACTATGCAAGTCTGGAATGGAGTCCAGGAATGTTTCCCATAATAAGCATGCCATATAATTGACACATGAGACATCAATTAGAATTATTTAAGCAAAAGATTTCACACATGAATTCTAACTGTAGTAATAATTTCAGTCAACAGGATCCTACTTTACATGTCCAAGATGAGAGTTCTGGCCTATAAGAAAATCGTTTACCATATTTTATTTAAGCCCTGGGATAACATTTGGTAGGAATTTTTATTTGTCACTTAAGACATAAATGGACACAATCAATTAGAATGAACTGTTTAAAACATCTACAAAATACTAAGTATTCACTGTATTATCTTTTTAATTCTCTCAGTTGTGAAATATCTTAATTTTCTCTAAAGAAAGTTTTAACTTTTAGAAAATTTATACAAGAATTCACGTATCAAATTCTTTTCTCAGTCTCTGAAAGTTCCAAAGAAATTTTCATTTACTATAATTTACCCAGTGCCTGAATCACTATAATATTCAACTTATTCAAATCCAACATTTTGCTATCACTGAAAAAGTGCCAAATTTATGAGTACCATTGTAATGTAATGAAAGTCTACTGTTTTCTCATTTCTTTTCCTTTTATTCTAAACTATTTCACAAGTAATCTTTGACTAAAACAGAGTTCTAAAAATGATGCACTGGTTTCCCTTTAATTACATATATCTCATGCTACTGGATTAAATGTACCATTTCAATAGGCTCTTTAACAAAGTATTAATTTGTATCTGTAAGAGTTTACCTCCAAAATGTCAGAAAACATCTTATTTCAAAACTTACTAGAAAGATTTTTAATAGAAAATAGATGTTTTGTGCTGGGGATATAGCTCAGCAGCACAGCACCTGCCTAGCAAGCACAAGGTCTTAAATTCAATCCTGAGTACCAAAAAAAAAGATGTTTTTATTCATCTTAGAAATTAAATTGACAGCATCAATAGAAACTGACAAACCTAAACAAAACAATGTAAGATACATTTAACAGTAATTCTAAAGACTAAGGGGCTGGAATAATTTTTAAAAATATTTCAAAACTCTTAACAAGTATTTAATTTCTGTGTTTTAGATTTTAAAGTAGACCAGTATCCAAGAAATTGCTTTGATTTCATTTATACAGAAAATGGCAAACACATTATTATTTATTTGTTTTTTGGGGAGTACTGGGGATCAAGCTCACCTGTGCTTGTCAAGCAGGCACTTATGCCACTGAGCTACATCTCTGGCCCCAAAACATATTATCTTTATACAACTTAAATTACCCATACTTTTATTTGTTATGATTACATAAGAAACCCATATGCTCCACTGAAATACTTCAGAAAAAAACAAAACTTCCACAGTCCCAACTACCAAGAAAAATAAAGTCACCATTAAAAACTGCTATTTCTGCAACCAACATAGAAAACTTGTAATCAGGCAAGAATCATCAATAGACACTAAATCTAGGTCGCGAAAATTTGATGAGGAACAAGATACTTATATAAACTCAACCGATATCCTACAGATTAATTAATAATATTAAAATGAAAAACAGTAACCATACAATAGAGAAAGTATTCAATACCCTAACCAAGCTATTAAAATGAGCATACTGAAAAAGGACAAACAAATATTGGGTGCCTCAGATGACAGGAAGACACCTATTACTTATCTACTATTCCAGCAGGAAATGTAAGACCAGAACATGAAGAAACATTAGACAAACCTAAATTGAGAAGCACTGCATAATTAGCCTGTCAATGTCATGAAAGACAAAGAAAGGCTAAAGAATCTTTTCAGATTAAAGGACCCTACAGCTGGGTGTGGTGACGCGTGGTGGGTTACTCAACTTGACAAAGAAATATCAGCAATACAAACGTGTAGTCAATTATGCAAGCATACTAAGGAATCGTAACTTTGAAAGTTAACTTTCAGTCAGGCATGGTGGTACATGCACTCAGGAGGCTAAAGCAGGAGGATCTATGAGAGTTTAGGGCCAGCCTGGACTGCAGAGCAAGATCCTGTCTCATAACAAAACAAACAAAAATACAACTAAATGCAATCTGTGATCCTGGACTGGATATTTTGCCCCAGGAAGGTAAGAGCATAACTGGATCAACTGATAACTAAAACGTGAACTACAAACTAGATAAAAGTGCTCACTTCAGCAGCACATATACTAAAATGAGATAAAAGTATTAGATCCATGCTAATTTCCTAGGGTTAATAACCACTCTAGTTACATAAGAAAACACACTTATTCTTAGGAAATGAACATTAACAGTGATAAAGAGTCATGTATATACAACCTACTCTCAACTGATTTAGGAAAAACTGTTTATGTATACTGAAAATAATAAAGTAAATGTGGCAAAATGTTACAAAGAGGATGATGTGGGAGTTGTGTCAGTAGTTGTCTGTAATTTTGAAATTATTTCAAAATAAAAAGTTGCAACAAATTAAAAAAAAGTTGCAACAAAAACCTTGCTTTTTAAGGCATTCCTCAACATGTGCATGTATCTATTTACATTTTTAGTTTTTAAAAAATGGAATCATCAGTTTGATATATCAATTACTTAATTTTGAAGGTCTGCCCAAGTATCTCCTAAGGCTGTTCAAAAAAGTAGTCTTTAGGTAAACAATGTGTCTTTCTGTTATTCTCCATCCAAGGAAACTTTCCACATCCCATAAACTTTCCCATTAGCGTTTCCTCACCAACCACAGCTAAGCAGAGGGATCATGATGAGAAGTGGCTGACACTTTGTTAATTTCTAAGGCCCATCTATACTTTCTTCAAATAAATTGTGAGACTTCCCTATAGCCCTCTTAACAAATACTTGAGATAGCTAGAACTGATGTCTATGTCCAAACAAATCCTGAAATAGCAGGTTTTTGAGAGATGGAAAAAACTGAGCTCTACCAAGGTAGCAACAGTCTTATTCTTTATCCTTGGTGCCAAGAAAATAGTAGCTACTCAAATTCACCTTTTTCCCAGCTTTCAAAAACATTGTGTTAGCCAGGCATGGTGGCACACATCTGTATTCCCAGCACTTGTGAGGCTGAGACAGGACTGCTGTGAGTTCAAGGTGAGCTTGGACTACACAGCAAGAGATGGGGTCGAGCAAGTTAAATCTACATCGAGAGAAAGATTCCAAGTAGATACGCATTACTGTGTAGTAGGCCAGCCTCAAGCCTCCATCAATTTTTGGCACCTAGAGCATAATCTTAACCATTCAAATCTTGACTTTGATATACAAAATATGCTAGATTTAAAAAAAATACATCATGTAAACTGTAAACTCAAACAAACTATTATGGCTATTAGTCTATGAAATAAGAAAATTAAAATAGTAAGAGAAGGATATATACATTCTTATCTGGGAACCTCTGAAAAATAGCTTGTTTTCCTCACAATATCCTAAATGCTAATGGTTGTGTTTACTATAATTCTCACTTTTTTGCTAAAAACAATTGACACTAAGCTTGGCTTTATTATTCAACAGAACAGTGATAAAAATGAAAAAACATTTAACCTTTAAACTTAACTCAAGTAAATTTAAAATAATTTTTCAGGATAAATTCTTTTTAAGTCTGTTAAATTAATCTCTGAAAAGAGTCAACATACATTATTTTAAAATTTTTAAGATATTAGACAACCTAATTGTATGGATTTATTTAATGTATAAATACCACACATCAAAACTCAATCCAAAAAAAAAAAAAAATTCAATCCTATTGCCATATCCTATCTTTCTGCCATAAGCTCAAACCTTAAATGCTGCAACTACAGCATTTGCGGCTATGACACACATGTGACTAGTCAATATTACCTTTCTCAATAAAAATAGCAAGACTAAGAATACTGTACTTTCGCCTTTACGCAATCTAGAATACATTAGGAAAGTAATGTACCTCTTCAGTTGTAAAAATACAATAAAGGTACAAAGATTTTCTTCTCAAATTTTTCTTAAAAATTTAAAATGATGGATAACTAGTTGATTAGCTATTAAATTGTTATAATTTACTATTTATTCATTAAAAGACAATATTTGGATGACCTCAACACATCAAAAATTTATTCTTTGTTGATCTGTTGCATTAAAAATGTTTAACATCTCAAAAAGCTTAGTTTCGGTAAAAAAAAAATTGTAAAAAAGATGTGAAATTCACCTAGCAATATGGAAATGGCTTTTTACAAATTATTTAAAACTAAAATTTGGTTTATTAATTATCCAGGAGGGGAAAAATTGATTTTCATAGCCACTGCAAATGTAGCAACAGTTTCCTGACAGTGGTTTAAGTAACCAAGTGTGTTTTATACACACACACACACACACAAATCATATCCTTAAAAACACAAATAAGAGTTAATTAACTTAGTCTGGGTCACCACTATCCCCTTCCCGTACTGGAGATTGAACCTAGGCCCTCCAACATCCCAGTAAGTACTCACCACTGAGCTGTGTCCTCATCCTCACCTTCTATCCCCAAGTCTACCCTACCCCCACTTTTTGAGCCAGGGTCAAAAACTACCTTCTGAGTAGCTGCAATTTTAGATGTGTGCCACCACATCCGGCATCACTTAATTTTTTAATGTGGCACTTAGCATAGCATTGTACAATAACAATTTCCTTGCCATAAAATACGGTTAATTTTTACTTCTTTATAAAATATTTATTATTGAAGATGTGTGTGGTGGCACACACCTGCAATCCCAGCACTGCCTATCGAGACCCTTTAAAAAAAAAAAATCTCATGCTATTTATTTATTGAGACAAGATCTATGTAGTTCAGGCTGGCCTTGAACTCATTATATATATAGCCCAGGTTGACCTCAAATTCACTTCAATCCTCCTGCCTCAGCCTCCCAATTGCTGGCATTACAGATGTATATCACCATGCCTAGCTTTCAGTAGCTGTATTTTATTTTTGGTACTGGGGATCGAACTCCAACCTTACACTTGCCAGGCAAGTGCTTACGCCACCGAGCTAAGTCCCCGGCCTGTATTTTAAAATTCTATGCACTTCAAATTTATTGCAGAAAGCAATTTTCAATCCCAAATGTTGGTCTGTATTAAATACATTTTTAGATTATACCACAAAAATTCAGTTCATTAAAGAAAAAAAAACTTTCTCCTAGCATTTTTTCATCATGAAACAATAAAGATGAGCCACTATAACTTTGAACCCAGCCTAAAAGCTAGTTACATTCATACAGCAATGCTTCAAATAGCTTCTGCTCATTACTTGGCCAGTAACCCAGAAAGTAATCCTATAAATAGTAAAATGTCTCACAGAACACAAGTATTGAAAATTTATTCTAACACATAACAAGGATCAGCCACTAATCGCCCTGATTATTGGAAGTGTATATGTGTTCAAACAGAGGCTCTAAATTTGACAAACAATTCAGCAACTTTAAGAGTAAATCCTTTAGAAATATCTTTTAAGAAAACTGCATACTGGTTTTGCCTGAGCAGCCTTCATGGGTCGTCAAAGTTCTGCTGGTCTTACAAATTTTAAATATAGTGCAATAGTACATATGTATGTCCCAGCAGTGAATTCTAGGAAAAGTAGAGCTCTTAGGACTTAACTTAATGCACCTTTAAAAATAAAACTACAGGTTTCTGTAACAGATTAGTATAGTAAAAAATGAGTATATCAGTCTTAGAAATTAAGATGCCCATTTAAGAAGTTATAATTCCCCAGGATCACTAAGGTATGTACTGAGGTGAGGAATTTCTAATTGTTAATTGTTTTTTATCGCTACCTTATTGCTTTTAGATCCAAGACGTCCAAAACTTGCTGTGACATATACATGACAAAAATTCTCTGCCTGGAAGCTGTGAGGAAGCCAGACGAGCCAAAATTATAGGAGAGTTATCAGAGTCCTATAAAGTTGAAGGCAAATAGAGACCTACCTGTAAAGGCTCTAAATTTAAAATAGGGATCAAAGAGATCCTTTAATTGACACTGACAAAAGCCAAGTGTGATCAAAAGGTAGTCTCTAAAACTAGAATTTACTCTCCAATTACATTATGGTTTTCTACAAATCCACTTACACAGATAAACAAGTAATCCTTCAAACTCAGCTATTCTAACAACAAAGACTGCTTGACTAGTTGTCCCTCAAGGGACCAAATGTTTCAAAACTCCCTGGGAACAAATACTATGCATAACCTTTTAATAAATTTGGCTCCATGATGCTAACTTAAAACACATATAGCCAATTAATTTTTTAAAAATTTATAGTCACATTATTTATAAAGTAAAACAAGACACAATAGCTTTTTAAATTGCATTTTATAGAAACTAAAAAAAAATCAAAATGAACTACAAAAACAAAACCAAATAAAGCAATGAAGTAAGCCAGTATGAAGAAAACTGATAGGCTTAAGGAAGCCTTTTTTACCACTTCTAACCTGGTATTTTTTTGTTTGTTTGTTTGAAGCTAAGTCCAAATACTTTGTGTCTAGACCTGAGTAAGGGTCACTATCAAGAAAACTATAGGCACAAACAGTTTCCTTCCTGTGGCCAAATAAATGAAACTGAAAAGACTATCGTGATCTCATACATTAGTTTCAAAAAGCAACCTGCTTCTGTGCCACAGATTTTAATCATGCAACCCACAGAGAACACAGCAGTTACACATCTGTGAAGTGTAACTTATAAGTTCACCTACATAAGAGCATAACATGAGCACTGACCCACGTTCCTACACAAACTCCCCCACCACCCACCAACATTTCACTGCATAATACAATATGGCAACATTTCTGAGTAAGGTTGTATGTTACTCTTCAGCAATGGAGCTCACTAGACTGTAAAAAATGCCTAAGCCAGTTATTTCTATAATTTTGTACAAGAGAATCTTATCAACTAGTTCATATATTCAACACATAAAGTAAATTCTGCTCTAAAATATTTACAATGGAATCATTACAGGGTGTGTGTTCCCCAATCTTCTAAGTACTACTGGACTGACAGGCACTCATCTTTCAGTAGTTCCACAATGAAAAGGGTCATTAATGGCATTTAATGACCCACTCACATCTCACTGCTTAATACAGCCCCAAAACACAGGCCTCCCACTATGGAAATGAATTCTAATTATTTCATTTTTGAAAATACAGGTAAATGACATCTGATACCATTTAACTTTCAGTCTCAGTCTATAAGATTTAGAAAAAAGCATAAAACAGTTTCAAGACCCTATTATGGTAATGCTATTATTTAAGGTCTACTAAAACAGACTAAATTCCATAACCCCATAATAGGTAAATGAGCATGTTAGGAGTGGGGGTGGGGATCAAGAACCAAAGCCTTACTTTTTACTTACATAATGATGATAGTATGCCGTAAGTCAAATTTAAAAGGCTGCAAAATGTACAGCTTCACTTTACCAGCTACATAATCAACTTTGAATTTAAGGAGAGATTTAAACACAAGGGAAAAACATGCAAAATATACTGGGAAGGACAGCATCTTTATACTCAGTGAAGTAACAGGTCTAGGCTCGTTTGTATAGCTCCCTAAAATTTACAGAACACAAAAACCAAAACTGGTCGAGAGTTGGACAGGAAATGTTTCCCTCTAGGTTAAAATATATAATCGTATAAAACAGGTTACACTTAACACTCACATAATTTTTAAGTCTATACTGACACTGAATAAATGGTGGTTGAATTAAACTCAACACATTATTACTGGTACCTAATTTTTTTTTTTTTTAATGCTGAAGAGCATCAATCCTGACCACTGAAATTTCCAAGGCTACCTGGGTGTTTTTATTTTTTTCAAAAGTGTTACTGTTTTATCGGCCTCTCAGGGAAAATAAAATTAATCAACTAAAACATTATATTGCAATTTGCAGTAAAATCAATACATTTTTGTAAATGGCGCGGGGAAGTGGGGGGGAAGCCTTGTCTTTTCATGTAAACATAATAAGCCTGTAATATGCTGCAGACAAACGCACTGCATGGGGTGTGGAGGACCCGAGCTGATTAGATTACCACAACATCAGCCTGGGGCCGCCATTTTTAGAATCTGTAAAGGACAAAAGAGGGAAATTACAGTTTTTTACTCCCATCTCAGAAATTAAAGGAGAAAAAGGACCACTGTCCAATTAGCTATTGCTGTCTCCAGCCTAGAGTTGAAGGTGCTTTACTCGATTCTCTCCAAGGTCCCCCAGAACTCCAAGCCCTTCCTTTCATTCACATCTCTGAAGAGGTGAATAAAGCAGGCAACACGGGGGTGACTCTGTAGCGAACTGGAGCTATTTGCCCGGACTCTACAATGTATCATTCGGGAGCTAGAGCCAGGCCCGGCCCGGCCGGATACGCGGAACTGAGGCCAATGGGAGCGAGCGCTCCGGATTGCTTTCTCTCCCTCCTCTCCGGTCCAGCACAGGGAACCGTTTGTTTCTCATCGGTGTCTGCTGCCACAGTGTTTGTGCCAGTCATTCGGTCCAAATAAGCTTTCCTGCAATGAGCCACACTGGTTTCTAGGGCTCTCCCGACAGCAAAGTCTGAAGAGTGGGGGAGGAGACTGCGAAGGCTGGGTGCTGGGGTGACCACCTCGGGGGCGGGTTCGCCCTCTCTGGGAGAGGATGGGGAGCTGTCTCACTCCCCACCAACACCACAAAGAAAAGATGCCCGGGCCGTCCTAATGCCCCACTTCGTATTTGCGAGGTCCTTATGTCAGGCACTGCCAATCGGGAAATGGGAGAAGGAGAAAATGGGGCCTGCCCGGCTTTTCAGCACCTGAACCCGACGCAGCTGAGAAAAGTGTGTGAGGGTAGCATCTCCCGGGCCTCGGGGACGCGAGCCGCGCCACCGGCCCCGCGCCCCCTCCTCATCACGGACCGGGAGGCGGGCGCCCTCCCCAACCCCCGCTCGCAGGGGTTGAACTGCCAGTTTCCCCTTCCACCACCCCAAAACCCGCCATAATGCTCCGTGTCTGGGACAGGCTTAAGACAGGGCAGCCCGGCGGACGCGAGCACCATCCTGGCCGGGCGCGTACGCCCCGGGTCGGTGTACTACCGCCCGCGAGGGGTAACGACGCGGCGCCCCCTCCCCGAACCCCGACACCCCTGACTCCCACGGGCGCGACACGCACTGACCTGGGGTGTTCACACACCAGACGCCCGGACCCCGTTATCTGCTTGGCCCCCCAGTAGTGTCTCGGCACCTCGGCGACCCGGCGACCCCCCAGACAGCAGCCACTGCGGACGCGGGACCGGTTCCACACACCCCCTCCCCAAACAGCAGCGCGCAGTCTCTTCTCCCGGAGCCGGGATCGGGGAGGGCGCGCCCAGGAGGTCCACGAGAAAGCAGAGGCGACGACGAGGCTGCTACGAATGTCTGTGCCCTCTCGGTGGCCGCTCCCCGACTCCTGCTCGGTCTCCGACTCGGCCCCCTGCGCCCGCTCAGTGTCACTGCTTCTCTCTCTGGGAAAATGGCGGCGACGACGGCGGCGGCGGCGGCGGCGGCGGCGGCGGCGGCAGCCGCGGCGGCGGCGGCAAGTGCACGGGGCCCGCCCGCCCCGCTCCGCAGGGGCAGGGGGGAGGGGACTAAGTCGCCCGCCGCCATTTTGCTTGTGGGCTGCTGCCCGCCGTTGCCACTCCGCCGAATCGCGAAGACTTAACAAACTGGAGGCAGGGAGGTGGACAGGCTCCGTCTTTATCACAACAGGTGCACTGAACAATTCACCGAAGGTTGGGGTGGGGGTCTTGGGGCTCGGTGGGGTCGGCCCTCAATCTGGATCGAGATGAACCTGGGCCTGGTACTACTCGGTGCAAGGAGGGTAACAGTGGGGCCTGGGCGCGACCCGGCACGGCGCCCCCAGAAAGCGGAGCACGCCCACCCCTAGACGACCTCGGCGGAGCTGCGCCCGCCCCCACCGGGCCACCAGCACTGGGTGAGCCCGGCCGGGCGTCGCTCGACGCCCACTGGGGGCCGGGGCGGTTCCAGTGCGCAGACTCCGGGCCCCGGATAAAAGCGGAGCTGGCGAGCACGCCGGCGTCTCGATGGAGGAGCGAGAAACGGAAGAGGTCGGGGGGAGAAGCAGCGGGGGAAATGCAACCATCGTCCGCGCCGCCTCCCTGCCACTGTGTTTCGCGGTAAACGCTGCCGTTGCCGTCGGTGCAGCTGTCGTAGCTGCCTCCTATACTTCTTTGGCCCCCGGGGAAGGAACTCCTTCCGCGGGACAGAATTCGGGGAGGCGGTAATTAAACGAGGGGGGACGGGCAGAGAGACGGTTATCTGGAAGAAAAAATGGGGGTAGGCCAAAAAATAAAACGAGGGTTTTCCCACTAAAGTGACACGGCAGTAACGGCTCTTGTTTCCCGGGTCGCTCCCCGAAATGGCGGTTTCCGTCTTGTTGCCCCACAGCGACCCGGGGCCCTTGGTAAGCGTAGTGAGCAGAGGCAGAGGTGGTCGTGGCGGCCAATCGGCGCCTGAAGTATTCTGTTGGGCGCGTCTTGATTGGCCAGCGATGACCTCATGCTGCAGCAGCGGGTGGGGCTAGAGCCGTCGGAGGAGGCTGTTGCAAAGGCAGAGAGGGAGAAGTGACGATGGTGATCGTTGCTGCCGCGGCCGGTGTGGAACCCGAACAGTGGCGATGGGAATCGCAAGACTCCTTCCCTCACCATTTCCTCCTGTCCCTGCGCGAGGTGAGGGCCCTGGCTCGGCCTCTCTGCAAGACTTTGGGGCGTTGGCGCAGACGAGGAGATACGATGGCTCCTGTGACTTTTGTAACTGCGTCAGGGCAAGATGGCGCTGGGTCTCCTCGGGGCGCGGGGGGAGCGGCACGTCCGCCGCCGCCGCAGCGCATGTGACCGGCTGCATTCCTGTGGGGTTTGGCTGCGGCCCAGGGTGGGCGGGGCGGAAGCGGCCGTGGTGCGGTCGGGGCCTGAAGAGGAAGAGCTGACTGGCGAGAGCCCTGTCCCCGAGGGGAAGCCCCCGGGACGCGCCCGTCAAGGGTGGTGGCTGTGGGTGCAGGAGGGGGTTGGCGCCCCGTTTCCTGTCGGCCTTCTCGCGAAGTGGCTTACGTAAGGTGGCAGGGCCCCCGGTGTGTCCCCAAGCCACCCGAGGTCTGGCGAGGAGAGGCTGGCTTTGGGGCGCGCTGTCTGGAGGGAGGACTGATTTGTTTCCTGGGGAAACGTGAACTTTCTCAGATACGAATAGAAAAATAAAGGATATTCAAAGTTTGGAGGCAAGTGTAAAGTATATAAGTGACACTCAGGCACATTTTTTAAGTTCCTATAAGATCCAAGACGACGATGACAGTTGCCATCTGAATATAAGAACCCTTTTCAAATTTCCTTTTCCTTGCTTTTTGTACTTTCTGCTTTTCCAGTACCCCCCCTCGTATTTCCTGTAAGAATGCGCTACCTTATTGATGGGATTTGCCTTTGTTAGAAAATCTCAGGCTGCATTAGTAATACAAAATAAAAACTGCCATTGTTTTCGTCTACGTGAAATTGTAAGGACCTTTTCAGTGCGTTTGTCTCTTACTGCGACTTTTAAAAATAGGACGTGGAATTATAAGAACTTTTGGTAAATATTATTCAGTAAGATTTCTGAACCATTATCAGATATATTTCTGGTATCTGAAACTTTGCTTTGGTGAAATTGTTTTGTATTTTGTGGTTCCCATTTGGCCATATTAGTTAATAGCCAAAAACCAGTGAACATTTAAAGATCTTTTTTGAATGGTGTTGAAGATTAGTTACTCAGACATTTTCTGCTAAAATCCGTCTGATTTCTTCACAGAAGGCTGGCTTATGCTTGGTTTTTGGTTTTTTTGAGACAGGGTCTCTCTATGTAGTTCAGGTTGGCCTTGAGCTATCACTAGTCCAGGCTGGCCTCTCCTCAGTGATCCTCCTGCATCAGCCCTCCTGAGTGTGTGCTGGGATTACAGGTCTGCGCCACCACACCTGCCTTAAAAAAAAGTGCTGTTCTGTTAAGAAAAAGTACCTATTGGACCTAAAGAAAAAAAGATGAGTTAATCCGGATCCAAGATTGTGACGTTTAGTTTTAATTGTAGGGCTCTGGTAATTTGCCAAGATTGCATTTTTAAAATTAATTTATGTATCCTTAATTTATTACTAGTTTTTGTGAATTTTTTTCGGACACTTAAAGTGAATAAATTGGAAAGCTAGTAATTGTAAATAGTTACTCGGTACAAAGAATTTTAACATTCAAAGCTTTTTTGTTACTTGCTCATTCAGACTACTAAAAATGGATACATTGTGTAAGAAATTTGGAGTGATATTAAGGGGTTACTTTGTTAACAGTATGTTTGTTCCTCTCTTTTCTTTGCTCACAGCAACTGCTTTGTGTAGAGAAGGGACTCAGTACAAAACCAGGAGATCATGAAGCAATTTCCAGAATGTTCGAAACTTCCCTCTGCCTAATAGGGAAGAGGCCATTTTGTAGACTTAGGAGGAAACAAATCCTTTATGTTTTTATCATCATTGGCCTAATTGCTAAATCCATGAACTTCATAAACTTAACTGTTGTATAATGTTTTACTTAGTATTTGGAATTACCTTTATCTGCCTTCTTGCTTGTATGGTTCTCCCTGGTACCTATTATTTTCCGTTAAGTCTCTACTTTTCACTTCCATCTTAGTAGTTCGAGCTTCAGAGCTGCAGATGCAATGTTAAGGTTTACAGAGGGCACAGCTTCCTGATTCCTGAGCTCTTAAAAAACTTAGTAAACTTAGTATTGACTCCAGATAATTTTATTCACTCATTCCCTCAAAAAATTATCTGCATGAAGTATGCCATAGCTGTCCTTTCCATGTTCTTGTTTAAATCGTTGTAGAATTGCAGTCGTCTTACTGAGTCCACATTTCATGTTCCCTAATACTCTAAAATGTGTACCCTTTGAAGAGTATTGCACCATTTCATACTTTTTGTGCCTTTGTCCTACTGTCTAGAGCACCCCTTTCTTCCTACTTCTTGATAACACAGTATTTATTAGTCTTTTCCTTCTTGCCTCTTGAAATTTTTCTTAAATCCCTGCAATTGAGTCTCTACATTGACCACCCAGACCCAGTGACTGACTGTAGGCATTTGCATGTACATGTTTCTCCATAAGATTAAACACTTTCTGGGGCCAGGGATTTAGCTCAGTGGCATAAGCGCCTGTCTGGCAGGCTCAAAAAAAAAAAAAAAAAAAACAGGTTAAACATTTTCAAAAGAGCTCTTTTAGCCAAGTGTAGTGATTTGTGCCTACAATCCCAGCACTTTGTTGGAGGCTGAGGCAGAAGGGTTTTGAATTGCAGCCCAGTTTGGGCAGTTTAGACCCTGTCTCAAAATAAATAAAAAGGGTTAGGGTTGTAATTCAGGTCATTTGAATTCTTATATGTCAGGTTAGAATTTTATCAACTAGTCAAAAGAGCTCTTGGCCACCAGACTTTGGATAAGCAAACAAAAGATAATTCAAGAGCAAGTTAGTAGGGGGACAGCTGATAGGCCAGAGCTGATAGGCAGAAAGGTAGAAAAGAAAATCAAACTGGACTTTGTTTTCTTTTAAGCCATCCCTATTTCTCAGATCTAGAGGGTGGCCTCATGCATAAGTTTCAGCAGAATATAAAAACTAGGGATTAAATGGAGCTATAACTCCTTAATGTGTTTAAGGTTCATCAAAGTATGTGGTACTCCTTGACTATATTAGAAGATACAATTGCTCATAACTTCACGTTTAGCTGGGTCACTGAATATAACTGGGCCAACCTCTAGTAGCTACATGTTTTATATTTCATGAGATAGGCATTCCAGTGATGTCTTATTGAAGTATATAATGCAAAATTGAAAACTTGTGAATCAAGTTTGAACATTGATTACCCATTATCTGCTCTTAGAACTTGGTATATTTTTGAACAGTCACATATTTATCATTTGACATATTTGCTTAAACTTGAATTAAAAAAAAACATTCTGACTTGATGTGTGAGTCAGTAGATTTAGTTTGTATGTGAATTTTTTCTCTGTCCCACCCATGACATTTAGTCTCCTGTAATTCAGAAGTGAAAAGATTCATATCCAAGAATAGTTAAAAATGTTAAACATAGATAGCGTGATTAGTTTAACTTCTGATAAAATGTATGAGATGTTAACTGGCTTTTCTTGGGCAAGGTGTTAGGGTAACCCTAAATATGAAGTCATATTTGCAGATAGTGTTCAAAATACTAAATAATTCAAGGATTGTAGATAACCTTCAATGAACTTCATTCTTTTTCTTAAGAGAGATAATGAATTTGTTTAATTCAAATTTGGAGCTCTTTCAGTATGGAATTTTATTTGGAAATGAGGGAAACTAGTAACATACTACTCCCACTTACCTAAACAAGTAGAAAGGCAGGAAAAACATGTAACCCTTGTATTTCTCTAAAGTGTTTAGATGAACTGCACCAATGCCTTGCCATTCTAACTCAAGAGTTCAATGTCTCTAAACAAAATATACTATTAAGTTAACCACAGATATGGTAAAAGGGTTCTTAAGTATCCCGTGTAAACTTTGAATAGCCACTGTAAAATGGAGCCAATGAGGAAGGGTTGTAAGGTCTCTTGGAGGTTATTTGCTTGGAGGTGAATGAGCTCAGATGAAATTTCTGTATGTGCCAAGTTCAGCTGTTTGGCCTTAGATATTGTGCTTGTGTTCTTCGTTCTGCTTTGTTTCTTAAGGAAAAATATTTCAGTGACATTTTTCTTTCCATGCTTATACTTGCTATAGGCACTGAAGTATGCAGAGTTTATTGATGGATTTGTATTTCGAGTTTTGGAGGGTTTTTGTTTTTCCCTCCCTCAGGGTTGGAGACAGGATCTTGCTCAAGTCTTACATTGCACACACTGGGCTCTAACTTGCAAAGGTCCTGACTCACTCCTCCCAGTGCTGAGGTTATAGGTGTGTGTCACCATACCCAGCTAAGTCTTGCAGGTTGTATTTCTGTGTTAATATTAGTACATTAGAAAACAGCATTGTCTTTTCAAGGTACAGAATGTAATTTCAATCAACAGCTTATATAGAAACCAGTTTTTTGTATCATTGAATTGGTTATTAACCTATGATAAATGGTATATCATACAACATGAACCCAAATTGTGTTAAATAATATAGGAACTTATTTCTTGAGATTATTACTGTAATATTCTTTGTCCTCAAGAGAGATTGTTTTTCACAGTGCCCTCCCAAAACTCACTGATGTATATCTGCGTCTCACATTTAAGTTATATTCTGGTTTTCCCTCATCACTGCATAAATTTGTCTCCCACTTAAAACAAATTGGAACTGCAGCCCTAGTTTCAATCAACAAACACATAACCAAATTCCTGTACATTTTTAGTCAATAAAACTCAGTAATTTGATTTTAAAAGCATTTATACATGGGCCAGGGATTTAGCTCAGTGGCTTAAGTGCCTGCCTGGCAAGTGTGAGGTCGTGACTTCGATCCCCAGTATCAAAAAAGAAAAAACATTTGTACCTAAATGTTTGTTAGCTCTATTTCCCTGTCTTTCATTCTACCTCTTTAAACACTGCTTAATTTTCATGCTTCTAGCCAGGGATATAGCTCAGTGGCACAGCACCTGCCTGGCAAGCACAAGGTCCTGAGTTCATTCCCGGTACCAAAATAAAAAAATTTTTTCATGCTACTTCCATTTCCTTACATAGATCTTAGTGCTGCTGACAGTTAACGTCAAG
The DNA here is from genome assembly GCA_004027455.1 of Hydrochoerus hydrochaeris. Taxonomy (NCBI): domain Eukaryota; kingdom Metazoa; phylum Chordata; class Mammalia; order Rodentia; family Hydrochaeridae; genus Hydrochoerus; species Hydrochoerus hydrochaeris. Next base: position 44,491 of record PVLA01005747.1, on the reverse strand, counting down.
AAAGATCACTGGTTAATAATGGCACACAGTAATTGAAGTAAGGACTTAGGATAGTAAGAGTTTTTGTTTTATAGCAAGGTATATTGTACTAGATTATTGGAAATACTAGTTTGAAGAGGGTGGGGGAAGATTATTAGGAAGTCTTGATTTTTAGGAGAGCAGAAATATTTAACTGCTAGTGTGCCTTCCACCCCTAACCCGCAAAATGCTGACTACCCAGAACTGTTAGGTCCTCTTGAACACTACGTCGATTAATGATGAGGTAGTAAAGCAGTGATCTCAACCCTTATCTCCCTCATCTCACATACTCTTTGCTCTAATTTCACTGAATGAGGAGACTTACTCGTCAGTACTGGGGATGAATCAGGCTTCACACATGCTAGGCAAGTGCTCTACCACCATGCTCTACCTGACACTGAAGACATGCAGTACAAGAGAGGTAAGCACTTGTTTTAAAGCTTACCGTTACCTCACCCAAGGAGGATGACAGACCCTTAGGCCCTTGCAGTAGAGCAAAGAACCTCTATGAGAGTAATAACAGAATATAGGAGGTGTATAAATAGAGAAGCATCCATGCTTGTTCCCTGGGTGTGAGAAAAGACAAGCTGACTTTCAAAAAAAATAACTGTTCGCAATTGGGTAGCTTCAGACAGAAGTCAAAACTGAGAAGATACAATCTTGACTGTAGACAAAACCAGCCAGAAAGCAACTATCATATACACCAAGGGGAAGGAATTTGGCCTGTTTGTGTGTGTGCATGTGTGTCTAGGTCTAGCTAGCAATCAGATTCCTACAGTGCCCAGGAATGATAGCATTTTAAAGTACATTCTTAAAAATGCAAATGATTCTAAACAAAAATTAAAACCTAAGTTTTTGGTTGTTTACATACTCTAGGCTTCTAGAAACCAAAATCCATTCTGAAAATTGTGAAAATTGCACTGTTAACTCTCAAACCAAACTTTCCACCACCTATAATTTCATATCTAAGGGGCAAAATAACGTGAGCAACTGGCAAACATACAGGATATAGTTTTGGCACTGTGTTATCTCTGAAATTGTGGAAATTTCTTCTGGTTTATAGAACATTTGAATTCTTATATGTCAGGTTAGAATTTATCAACTAGTCAAAATGCTCTGTCTGTCCTTTTTACATTTAAAAATCAGTTCTCCCTAGACTTATTTGTACCTTTGTCACATTTCTAATTATGCTGTTGTCTGACCTCTTTTGTGTTTGGTCTGTTTGTCTCCCTAACCCCACTTTGTTTTGACAAGCTTTAATGTTAACAGAGAACCTGTTCCTCAAGTTTAGTCTTTAGTACTTAAATTTTTCATGAGGGAGGGCTGTGCTAAGGTTGACAGCTCATTCCTGAGAAAAATGTACTTTAACTGAGAAAGAAACATCAAATTAGTTTTTGTTTTTAAATTCTGTAACAGAAACCTGAAAAGACAGTAGAACTATTCACTAGTCTCAGGTTGAAATGATGACAGTGGCGTGACAGTCTAAGCCAGTCATGGCAAACCTTTGAGAGTTTTCAGTGATAACTAATCTGCCTTATGCTGTGGGTTCATTGCCCCTAGCTCTCTCCTTGGTCCAAACACAACTTGCCTGCTTATAAAATAGGCATTTTGGGAGCTGCTTTCTTTGTATGTTTCCACTTAAGAAATGGGAAAGCTGGGTGTGTGACACATGTCTGTAATTCCAAAAGGATCATGTGAGTTGGACATCAGCCTGGGCTTCATAGTGAATTCATAGCTGTACTGAACTGCCTAGTGAAATTCTGTCCAACACTGAATTTTAAGGGGAAAAATAGCATGTGGTCATTGTCTTTTTCTTCTCTTTCTTTGATCCGTAAAATTTTGTATGTGGCTAGTGTTTTGTTTTTAGAATTAATATTTCTAACTAGGCATCTTAGTGCACACTTCTAATCCACACACTTTAGGAGGCGAGGCAGGAAGATGGAAAGCTGGAGTCTCACTTTGGCAACTCTGTGAGACCCTGTCTCAAAATGAAGAATGACTGGGGATGTAGAAGAAGGCTCTTGGTTCAGTTCCCAACACCACATACACAAAGTTAATGCTTTTACCGGTTCTTTCTGAGTTACAGGCTTAAGGATAGGTTTTCTACAGCAAAAAGATGCCAAAAATACATCTTTTTAAGAGAGAGAGGACTGTTCAAATAGGGGAAATGCTTATATTGTATAAAATAAACTGAGTACTGACTGAAATGAGTATGATCTCAATTTGTTAAAAATCTTAAAATCTTTGTCAGTCTTTTAACACTCTGACCAGTGCACTCCTACTGTCCATTCTAACTTCTTATTTCTTGTCTGCCTACCCTGTTTTTCCCCACTGCCGCTACTGTAGTTCACTCTTGGCACAGAACAGTCAAGTCACTCTGAAATTTGCCAAACAAATGAGTTTTGTACTCATTTTTGCCAAATAAATGTGTGTAGTATTTTCCAACCCACCCTGGCTTTTACTCTTGCTGTTCATAGTCATCTTTTCAGTGATTTCACTGGAATGTAGATCTGTTAGGACTTACTTGAAATCCTTTAAGAATTCTGTGATTTGGGATGGCAAGCAAAGCCATCTCTGATCTGGCTTTTGCTTCCCCCCTGCTCTGCCTCATCAGATATCTTAAGTTGCTGTTCTGGCTGCTCTTTTCTTTTGCTGCTACTGATTATGACTTTTAGTTCTCCCAAACTCTACCTTGTGCTCTCATAGCTCCTTTGCTGCGTGTATACTATTTGCTGTCTCTTCAGGGTGTCTGTTCACCTTGTGAATGTATGCTTCAGTTCAGTGCATTTCCTCTGTGAAGGTTTCTCTGATCCTGTCCCAATATAGTCTCATGTTCTTTGTACCCCACTCTATTGTGGCACTTACTTTAGTTTGTTGCAGTTTTTAGAGTCTCATCCTGCTGTGATTGTGAGGGCATGAAGGGCAGGGTGTGTAATTTGTATAATTTTCCTCAGGTGTAAAAGGATTCAGTTCTTGAGTACACAGTGCCTGTGTTAGTGCCTAGGACATAATAAATGCTAAGGACATAAATTTTTTCTTTATTTTTGAAACAGGGTGTCACTATGCAGTTCATATTGGCTTGAAGACACAGTGGTCCTCCTGCCTCAGCCCCCCATGTGCTGGATTACAGGCCTTCTCTACCATGTCCAGCAGTAAATATTGAAGTAATTCTTGAGTTGATTAGGTCTTTTCTCTTGGGTATAAGTTAAATCTGTAGAACAGCTGATAATTTAGATTCTAAAGAGAAGAAAAAAAGATGAGAGTTATATTTTTCTTGTTAAAAGTTAAAGAACATGAAATGGCTATTGATTTATACCCAAAAATAATCATCTCTAGTGTAGAAATAATACTAAGGAAATAATTGAAATAGCTGTTTCTCTTGGGTTTTATCAGGCTCCGTTACTGTGAAAAACTAGCAATCTCAGGTGAAACATGTCCTGCTAGCTACTTCACTGCAGATAAAACCTTCCTCTCAGGGGCTGGAGATTTAGCTCAGTGGCATAAACCCCTGCTAGCAAGTATGAAGTTGTGAGTTTGATCCCCGCCACAAAAATAAAAAAACCTTCCTCTCAAAATCCTAATGCTCTGGGAGGATGAGGCAGGAGGATTATGTATTCAAGCCAATCCTATGAAATTAACAAGACTATCTCAAAATGTTTAAAAAAAAAAAGTGGTGGCACACATTTGTAATCCTAGAACTCTGGAGGGTAAAGTAAGAGGATTGTTGCGAGTTTGAGACTAGCCTGGGCTACAAAGTGAGCCTAAGCCAGCCTGAACCACGTAGTGAGACCCTGCCTCAAAAAGAAAAAAAAAAGAAGAAGAAAAAGTTAAAAAAAAAAAATCCTGCTTTAAGACCCTGGCAGTCCCCCAGGGGAAAAAATAATGATGTTAAATTATGTCGGTTACATGGAAAATGCTGTTTATCTGATTTAACATTTCCCGATACATAATTTGGAGGGGGAACCCCTGAAAGTATACTTTAACATGATTAGTTCCACACAGAGAAATTTGCCACAGTTATTTTTCTACAGTTCAACAGCCCTGTTAACAAAATGGCATTTCAGGTAGATTATCAGGTAAGGTGCAGGCTACTTAAACTACAGGCCACAGCAGGAGCACATTCTTTGGGAAGATGTAGCACTAAAAGTCTCTTCTGAGATTTGCAACAATGTATTGATTTATTCTGTTGTTACATGCCAACAGATTTCTTGTGCAGAGTTGTATTTGGTAACTATGTAAACAACTATATTGCACTAGTACAATGCATTTAATTCTCAAGACAGTTTAGTTGATCCTTCATTTGTAGCAGCTTGGTTTTGTCATTGAAAGCAAATTTCTAGCTGCTCACAGTTATAGATCATGTTCCAAGCCTAAGGTGCTGGGATCAAGGGCCTGGCCTGCAAGCACTCACACTCAGCCACGTCATCAGTCCCTTTTTTTTCTACCTGGTAAATTGACTTATTTTAAAATGAGTTTTCCAGCTAGAAGCATATTAAAATGCTGCATGTTAGCAGGTCGTAAGCCAGCTTGAGCACAATAATCTTTAGGAAAGTATATTAAAATATATATTCCCCAACTCCTTACTCACAAGTCCCAAAGACTATCATTCATCATTTTCTTAGGACGTTGAAATCCTTGAAGAACTATATACTGAACTATTTAATGTGATCCAGGAATGTACATTTTTATCAGGCCCCCTCATTCCAAGGTACTGTATATAGATACTACCTTGATAAATACATATGTAAAGCAACAATGCAAAACTTTTTTTGTGTGGGTGGTGGTGGTGATGATGGTACTGGGAATCAAACTCAAGACCTCTCGCTTGGCAGGCAGGTGCCTACACCGCTGACCTAAATCTCCAGCCCTTTTGATTGGTTAATGTGCCTTCAGCCTAAGAAGCATGGACTTCCCTGGTAAATAAGCATTCTTTTCTGTCTGGCAATAATCATTGATTTGTGAATGCTTATGACTGTTTGTGAGAACAAGGACAGATATTTTTAGTCTGAACATCCACCATGGTGAGTACATTATCCAGAAAGCCAAACACTACAATTTATTTTCCCTAGATCAAAGCAAAGTTTTAACTCCAAAGGAACTTTCCCTGCTGATACTGCTGATTGATTATCCCATCTGTTGTGTTTTACTTAGTAGTAGGTAGGGAGTGGAAAGGAGTCTCATTCATTCATCGGTGGGCTTCATGATTCAGAAAATGAGGCATTTGGCTACCTTGAAAGTAAGAGTTACTCCTTGTGTTACCTTCACTTCATTGAATTTCTTCACATAGACATTCATAGCACATAGTACTAGTTTTGGGGATTTTGTTATTTTATTCAAGTTATTAAAATACAAATGTGTTCCAAGTTATAAACTAGTCTACAGTCATTAGCCATAGGCTTCTTTAAGAAAATGTAATAGCATTTCAGCCTATATAAAATAAAGAATGGTGTAGTGAGAATACTCTCTCCCTTTTAGAAATTCTAAGATGCCCATAACTCCCTCTGCCTAATAAATTCATGATTTGAAAGGACAAATGAGTTGTGGATTTTAAGCCTTCCAGCATTCCATTTGTATTAATCATTCTTCCCGTTCAAAGAGGCAGCAGGGGGATAACTTATGAGTGACTACCGTTATAAATAGTATGTTACATAAACACTCAAGGGCATAGATAAGAGCAGTAAAGAAAACAGGCTCTTTTGTTTTTCTTTAACTTTAATATAGCATTGGAAGCAAAATGGCGCTGAGGGTTAAATCCAGGGCCTTGCTTAATTGTCAGGTGGCATTCAAATTAAGAATCCTCCAGCTTCAGTTTCCCAGAGTGCTGGGAGTATAGTAGGCAAGTGTCACCACAACCAGCCTGACCTCATTCTTTGTTATCATTTGATGGTTTCTGTTGTCTTAGAGAATCATATATAAAGTGTCACTATTTGTAGACCAAAATTCACACAGCTACCAAATACCTAAACAGGAGACCTCATTAAAATTCTTTTGAGCATGGTGGTAGATGCCATGGTGGTAGTACCCCAGCACTTGGGAGGCTAAGGCAGGAGGATTGCAAGGCCGGCCTGGGCTACATAGTGAGAACAAATGTATCTTTGGGTTCTCACAAATGTCAGTCTGGCTCTGCATTCACATGAGTTAACAAATACTAGTGGAGACTGATGGAATTTAGGATTACCCTAAAACCCTCTTGCAATGTTTAGCTTTAGCTAACTCCTCTGCCTGCCTGTGTTTAAAGTGCCACGGTGGCATTGGAGCTGTTTACTGTATCTCTGACCAGCTCTACTTTTCCTCTAGCCCCCTAGAACTGAATACAGTATCCCAAATTTTGTATCACAGAATATGATTAAACAAAGCAGTTGGGTATGTAGGTAGCAAACAAGATTATTTGGATTTGTAGCAAGAGCCAGACTGAAGAAAACTCCCCAAAACTGAGAAACTTAATTTTTTTCAAGTGTTACTTTTAATTTTACAGAAATTTTTATTAGTGCATGTCTGCAGTTCATAATCGTTTGAGTGGTTTACATGTATGTGCCACAGGTTCTTTTTTAATCCTCGTTTACTCTTTCAATTCCTCTATTCCACTTTTCATTCTTGTTACTAATCTTAGCTCTTGGTATGGCATAGAATGTTTACATTCATTGAGGCTATTAGGGTCCTGTACATGCCACATCTTTATTCTGCTTATTTCCTCTCTGCCTCCTCCCCAGCCCTCATGCTTTATCCCTTAGACCCCTTCACAGGAATATTTTTATAAAAGAAATATCTGTTATGTTAGCTACTAGAATTACAGAGTCAAGTTTTAGGAGTTATTTGAAATACCCTAAGTGATGTCAGAGCTCTACATGTATATGGTTGTCATACACATGCTGTAATAAATCTTTGTCCTTTTTTTTTTCTTTCCTTTCTTTGAAACCATTGGGTTTCTCTTCACCCTTGGGTGTCATGTATGTTTTAATATTTACTGTTTGTTTGTTTTTTTTAAAAGCGTTCAGTAATAATCTGAGCTCCAGAAATCATTAAGGTGAAGACCAAGTTAAATACCCAGTCAGTACTTAATAAGTTACTGTGATCCTATACATATATGCATGAAGTTAAGCTTTGTTGGCCCTTTTTCTATTAAGAATTAGAACAGAACTAAGCAAACTATGGCAAACACACCGTGTGTTTTATAACTTGGGAGTTAATGTTTTTAAAGGATTGGAAAGGGGGTAGGGGAGGAATGTGTGGCTGAGATTATGGTTTACAGAGCCTAAGATATTTCCTGTTGGGTACCTATATAGAAAAGGGTTGTGAATTCATAGCAAGGGCAGTTAAAGGAAATACAGGAAAGAAGGAAGCTAGCATAGCCAAGAGCCAGAACACAAAGGCTCAGAACTGGTTAGTGACTGGGCCAGTAATTATATATACCATGTTCCAGCCAGTAAGTAGAGTAGTTCACCATCATTAAGATGCACTTAGGGCTGAGGGTGTAGCTCAGTGGTAGAATTCTTGCCTGGCATGCACAGTGCTCTGGGTTTGACTGTCAGCACTGCAAAAAAAATAATAAGTATATATTAACATGTAAAACCTGGGGTGTAAACTACTAGTGTAGCTCTTATACTTGTGTTAGTGACATGCAGGAAGACATGTAATTAAAGAAGATACATTACAGTGACTAGAAAATGTAGACATACTGACTAGAGTGTATCTGTAGTACTCTCACCTACCCCAGAGCTAGATAGTTGGGGATGCAGCAGTGTTTTTGAACTATCACATTGTCAGTGCCAGTTTAAAAAGAAATGAAAGTGACTTGGTTAAGTAAATTACACATCTCATTCTGTATCATACTTAACATTCAAAATAATTGGATAAATGACAATAAATGGAAAGATTATTTGCTTTTTCACTGGGAGGACTTAACCTTCTAATATGGCACTACAAATACTTATTACCTGACAGATTACTAATAACATTAATTGGACATAATAAGCATCGTACAGATTTTCTTGTAAGATGTTGGACTCTTCAGTGAGGTATAAGTGTTTTATAAAGCAGTTTCCAAAGCTATGCCAATTGTAAAAATTGTTCATAAATCTTTGTACATCCCAAAGGCAGCTGCACTCCTTGGGCCAACTTATTTGTCACCTATGCCAAAAATATAAATAAGAAATGTGTTTAATCACATTCCCTAAAAGGAAATGTATTTCATGAGGCACTAATAATGTTTATTTTACTGAAGAACAGGGTGCTTCAATTGTAGGAATACCCCCCCTTTAAAGAGCAAAAGTATTACAGGAAAGAGGCATAGCTGGCTGTTCCACACATAACCCAGATACCCTTTTTATTGTTTTATTATGGTTTGGTTTGGTATTTGTTCTTGAGACAAGGACTTCCTATGTATGTAGTTCAGGTTGGCCTTGAACTCCACAGCAATCCAAGTGTTGAGATTACAGGTGTGTACCACCAAACCTGCTTAAATACCCTTTTCTTAAGTGTTTTAGTTGCTAATACCTTATTCAGGTCTTCTCTCACACAAAACAGCTTAGCATTTGAGGGCAGTTACACAAACAGTGTGAGTTTATTCTTATGTATGCATATAGCAAATACTAGATTTTCTGTTCTACCTTGTGGCAGTGATTTGTGAGGGCCCACTGAGATACAGGGCTGGTAAGCATCACAGAGGAACATAGCTACATTTGAAGCAGAGAGTATCAGTCTTGTCTGGAGAGCATCCCCCTGGATTTAGCCACCTGTTGTACTAGGTTTTAGGAAACTAGGCGTGGTGCAGTCTCTCCTCTTGTGCTGCTGCCTGTCCTTCCTGGGCATGAAAGGCTATTTGCCAGCTCTGGCACTTTCCTCCATCTAGGCCCTTAATCAACATTAACCACGGTAATAGAGAATTGTACATTTTAACCAAGAATAGGTGGAGAACAACTTAAACTGATTTAATTACTAACTTGGAATACACTATTTCAGAGCCTGAATGCCTTAAGAATAAATGTGAAACATTTTTCTATGGAGCAACCACCATTTCCTTCCAGCACATCATTTGCCTGTCTTCTTTGTTTATAATAAAACTTTGAGGATTTATATTTGCACAAATTGTTCACTCCAGGAGCTATCATACCTCCATAGATACCTTCCAGCTGGTTGTACAAAAAGAAAGGTTACGTGGAACCAGCCAAACAAATGATTCCAAGAAATCTTTATGTGGTTGCCTCAAGGCCAGTGAATCTTAAGTTCAGTGGATCCTCAGTCAGCCTGCGTCAGGATTAACTGATTCAAGTTGACAAACCTAGTAAATCAGGCCTGTATTTTACTGTAATCAAAGAAAGTTTTCTCTGTGTTGAGATACTGAAATTGTAGTGAAGACCTTATCTCCCCTTTTTTGTTTTTCTTTTTGGTGTTTTGTTTTTTTGATATATAGCCTCACTGTGCAGTTCAGGCTGGCCTTGAGTTCACTAGATAGCCCAGGCTGGCCTCGAACTCAAAGTGATTTTCCTGCCTCAGCCTCCTGAGTACTGGAATAACAGGCATATGCTACCCAGGCCTCATTTTTAAAATCAAGAGAAATGGTACCATAATATTAAGCTCCTTATTTATAGAATGTTTTATGAAGCACATCATTTAACAAACCTTTCAGGACTATAGGTAGTACAGTGATAGGGGGAAAAATGAATGATGAGGAGTATACTTAGGAGCAATTGGCTTTTAGTTATGTATACCACGGGGATACATACTTGGGGACAGTAGAGCTAATTAGAGAATTGAGAATACTAAAAAAAAATAACACTTGGAAAGGTTAGCTTTGAAGAGGCATTTGCCTTGTGTCACACATTAAAATACCAGATTTAACAGATCAGGGTGGTGGCACATCTGTAATTCCAGTAACTGGAGGCTGAGGCAGAAGGATTGCTCTGACTTCAAGGCCATCCTGAACTGCTGCATATCACAAAACAAAAAAAAAGGAGGGGTTAACAAAATTCCTACCTAGAAAGGAGGTGTTTAGTCAGGCAGTAGCGATGGTTTAAGTTGTAATCCCAGCTCAGGGGAGGCTGAGGCAAAACTACACATTGAGACCCTGTCTCAAAAAGTACAAAGAAATAAGACCATATCCAGCTGTTTAATGAGGCTCCATGTGAACTGATTCCCAGCTCACATTTGTCAGTGGGCCTCCTCCTTTCTGCTGAGGGCTAGGATAAAGTGCAGTCAGTGGTAGAGTACTTGGCTATGTCAGGCCCTGCATTCAGTCCCAGCATTAACCCCCCCTTAAAGAAAGTTAGAGTTCACAGACAGATCCTGTGAACCCAAGCATAACTGAAAATAGTCTTAGTGAAGAATGGAAATGAGAGGGATCCAGACTGCAAAGCCAGGTTCTCTGTATATTAGGAATTTGTCTTCCTAACATCCTCACAGTGTAGATTCACAGTGATCAGAATCCTTCTCTGGTGTTGTCATAAAAAAACCAAATTGTTTGCCATGAAATGCCAAACACCTGCAGGCCAGGCAGTGGGAAACAGAGAAAGGCAACTTGTTCTTATGGTTTCAAGCACCGTGGTTCTTCTTGGCAAAGACAAGAAGCTTCGTTGGTTCCCAGAAAATAACCTTAGGTGACCTGTCCGGGAGTGGGAGTGAGTTCCAGAGGTGCTTTCTGATCTAGCCCCCTCCCAGCAGGGATTCTTACAGGCCTGTGCAGCCTGGGGCTCCTTGGACTGGAAGGTAGTTCTGCAGTTACACAATGTGTTCTGCGGATGGACTCCATTAGGAACCCCTTGCAGGCTGCCCAGGCTTCTGAGAGAAGGCAGACACATAGTGAGGCCTGGAAATAAGGATATTTTTGCACCTTGCTCAAGTCGATTATTTCTCCCAGTCCAGCTTTGAATGTTATTTTAGCTTCCAGCTGGGATGACCTCTTCACCCAGGTATCTTGGAGAAGCACTTCCCCAAAGTGGCTGCAGTGGAAGCCATGGGAGAGATGTTTCCTTAGTGAGGAGCAGCATGCAGTCCCTTTGAACCCGCTGGTATGCAGGGTGGCAGGAAGGGCCATGCAAACTGGTCGCTGGCTCTGCCCTGGGGCAGCTTGTGTGGCACACTCTTGGCAGATGGGGTTTGCCCCCATGAACTCTTTCAAGCTGACCAGACCCTTGCTCCCCTCCTGAAGGGCAACGGGATGCACCATGGGACACCCGGCACCAGCTGGGTCACAGGATTGTTGCCCAGCAACAAAAGGGGACAGTGGCTGTGCCGGAAAGGCCCATGCCCTGTAAATCCTAGACCCTGGTCTCCTGAGACCCCAAGCGCCTTGTGCTGAGCTCCAGGCCAGAACTAAAATGATCCGATCTATTCACAGGGTCTGAGGGAGGCACCCACCAGCAGCAGGCCTTTATTTTAGCCCTCTCTGTGTTTAGATTCTTACCTCCCTTTCATCATTAACCTTTTCTGCACATTGTCCACTTCGAAAAAGCGATTCACTGCAGCTCCAGCTTCCTGCCCTGAAACAGTCTGCGGACAGCCAGCACAGCAGCTGTTCCTGAAACTGCTGCAGATGGGCAGTCTGTGCACTGTCCCGTGCCCCGGCAGGAAGTGACCATTTAACTTTCAAGGTGCTCTCTTAATGGAGGCAGGAGCAATAAAGGCCCCAACACAAGATTGGCCTGCATTTGATTCCAACTCCTCACCACTCCTAGCAGACTAACAAATTTCAAGCCTCAGTCTTCTCATTCATTAAATCAGGTTGATGGGTCAAATGACAAAATGCAGAAGGCTGGTGATGCTGCCTGTAATGCCATAACTGTGGGAGGCCAAGGCACCAGGCTCACAAGTTCTTCAGCCCCATCCTGGTCAATTTAGTAACTCAGACCCTGCCTCCAAATTTTTTAAACAATGTAGATGTCTGGGGATGTAGCTAAATGCAGAGGTCCTGGGTTCAGGTCCCAGTATGTGGTGGGGGGTGCTTGCAGACAGTGCATGCAAAGATCCCAGAATTACAGCACTAGCCTACAGCAATCCCTGGAAGACAGAAGTATGCAGACCAGGCTTCTAGCCCTTGGTGGAGAGCAGGTTTGCCATGCAGGAGGCCCTGGGTGTAGTCCACAGAACAGAAAAAAAAGAAAAGGGAAAGCAGTGGGTATTTGCCCGGCACCTTTACTTAAGCTTCCTAGATGGAGTGGGTGTGCAGAGTCCTTCTGAGTGTTCACACCCCTGGGAGAAGGCATAGGAATGGCCTCCCGTCTGTAATCCGAGATGGCAAGTACTTAAAACGTCACCAGTATACAGCATTTGACCTCTGCCAGATAGCCTCTCAGGCTGGTGGTTCCTGAGAACCTTTTTCCCCCTTTATCCCACTTATCTTTTCCCCCTTTATCCCACTTATCTCAGCTTTGTTCTCAGATGTAGTTGGGTGAGAGACAAGCCAAATTTTGGAAATGTTATGTTTTTATTTCACAACAAAAGAAAGAGGTAGACTAACCAGTTCCTGGGTGCATTTTGTCAGGCAGCAGGCTGTTATACTTCCCAGCTATTAGTCCACCACCCAATGCAATTTACTTATTTTCATTGCTTCATGGACTGCTAGCTGGGTTTGGAACCAGATACAGATGAGAGATCTCATAGAAAACGAAATGAAAGAAAAAATGTTAGGAGTTTTTGTTTTATGTTAGGGGTTTAAGTTGCACTAATGACTAGTAACTTGTGATAATTCATATGTCAATAATGTACTATACACACAAAAGAAATTGCCTCCTACAAAGAAGAAAAAATGGACAAACTTCAACTTGTGATTCATTCATGATCCACTGAGCCTTGAGATATTGAAGAATAATTAGAACTTTTACCTTCTGGGCTATCTTGTTAATTTAGTGTCCACAATTGATATTGTGAAGTAAAATTACCAGATTCTCATGCCAGTGTAAGAGCTTGAAATTCCTTGTACTTTTAGAGTATTTAACTCCCATTTTTCTGAGATTGACATGGAAAAGTTTATATAAAGTTTAAAATGTAATCTCAATACAATGTGATGAAAGAAAATAGAAAATCATGTTGGTTTGAGATAGCATAAGAGTGGGGAGTGTGGATATAATTACACATTTGTACTTACGGTTATGTACCCTTTTTTAAGTCAGGATTTCACTGTATGGTTCCAGCTGGCCTTGAACTCACATTATACTTCTAAGGCTATGTACTTTATAATTTTTAAATTTTACTTATTTTTGCAGTGTTAGGATTGAATCCACTGAGCTATATTCCTACCCCTTTTTATTTTTCTATTTTGAGAAAGGGTGTTGCAAAGATACCCAGGCCTGCTCTGAATTTAAGAACCTTTTGCCTCAGCCTTAAGCAGTAAGGTATCATGACTGGCTAGATTTATGCACTTTATGTAATTAATACCACAATAAAATCATAAAAATGAAATGAGAACTGCTGTGTGGTTCAGTGGTGGACCACTTGCCTGACACGCTTGAGACCTCCCAGAGTTTGATCCTGAACATCACACATGAGCGACTATTTAGCTATACAGAAAGCTGATCACCATACATAGTGGAATAACAGGTATCTACAAGGTACTCTTGCTTTCCTAATTACATTTTTTTTGTGTGTATGTGTATCAAAATAATTCCTCTGGCTTTTGGGATAATGAATTGTATTCATGTTTTTAAATATTATTAGTGTTAATGTATTTGCTTTTGTAAAGGAAAACAATAAAATATTTTTAAAATCATCTTTGTTGTTTAAATGGATATTCTGCTCCCTTAGTTGTCACAGGAAAATAATGTAATTTTGATAGATCAAAAAATTAGCATGTCTGTGGAGTTATGCTAGCAGATGACACCTGGAATGTGGGGTTGAGGATGAACTCTTTATTCTTTTTCATTGGGTTTTCTTGCTTGCTTTTAAAAAAAAATTCATGTTTTACTTTCCCAAAATAAATTTTACAAGATAAAATGTGTCTCAGTGCCATTCATAAAAGGTTTATTTTCATCCAGGTTTCCCTACCCTTTTGGCTTTGCCACTCAGGAGGCAGAGCAAAGAAAATGCCTAAGTGAAAGGCCCTTGGATACCAAACAGTATTAAGTAGAGAAAAATTACAAATTGCCCAATTTATATAAAGCATGAGGGTTTTTTTTTTTTTAATTGAGGGGATAGGAATTCAGCTTCTCAATTATACATGCGTCATACTCTTGGGGATGGTGTTTTTGGCTGGTATCCATTACTGTGTATTTTAACCACTGTGGGAACTGCATTACCAAGAGTTGTCAGTTTGTATGTATAGCGCCCTCTAGTGCGTTGTTTTTAAAGCACAAGCAGTTTCTTCTGCTCAGCTGTTAACTAGAAAATTCTCCCAGTGTGGTTTATTTTGCTGCTCTTCCTTACATCCACACTTACCCTTCTCTGCACCTACACTTTTTCTAACCGGGAGGTGAGATGCATTAAGATGTAGCTTTGAACACGTTCCCTAATCTCTCTAGGCTACAGTTTCCTCATCTGTAAAATAAAGATGATAACCATAAGTACCTGGTATCCTTCATGTGAGGACTAAATGAGCCACATACATGTAATGTAGATGCCTGGCACATAGTAGGAGCACAGTAGCTACCTGGATTTTTTTTTATTATTATTTTGCACTGCTGGAGATTGATCCTAGGGCCTTGTGCTTGCTAGGCAAGTACTCTATGCCTTCACCCCATCCCACCATCTAGCTACTTTTTACATAAAAATAGGTCTACTCAATCAACATAGGATTGTAGACAAGTAGTCAGTATTGGTTCAGGTATCATCATGTAACTGAGAAATGTAATTTACCAAAAAAGGGGGGGCCTATATAATTTCTAGCCCCATTTTATTAATTCCAAAGTCTGAAAGCATATTCAATTTTTTTGTATTCCTCGTGCTTAATTTTACAGTCTAAAACATTTGTCATTTTGAATGTTCAAGCCAAATTGGTTTATAGTAGATGGCAGAAAACAAAATGATAGCTAAAATAATTATTAGTATAAAATGAGAATATTTGCATTCAACTCTGTTAGGCAAGAGGCTTTTGCATGAGTATGGTGGGATTTGTGTTATCAACACAAGTATAATGACAGCAAAATTGATTGTGGAACCCATGACTGTGGACTCAGAGGCATAGATTCTGGAACCCTGCACTTATCCATTCTCACTCATTGCCAGCATATACAGCTTGGATTGATTTATTCTGACACAGTCCAAGAGACTGCTTCTCCAGATATCCTGGGAGACCATCTGTGTTCTTCCTTGTACTGACAGTCACAGACTTGGGTATAACACCATACCCCCAGAAACCCTAAGAACCCAGGAGTCTTCAGCTGGTCCTATGTATAAGAAATATCTCCAAGCATATTTTTCCTACTGCCCTGTGTCAGACAGTGTCACAGTGTATTTCACCTTCCCTTCTAGTGCCTCAGTGCTAGGCCACATTAATATTTCCATGAACATCAACTGCTTAACCTTACGGTCTATCAGACGTTGGACATTATGCTATGCATACATGATTTAGAACATTCATAGGCATTTCTAGCAAAATCGAAGGTACTTATCAGCCTTTTCCAAAGAATACTCTTGGGTGATACTGGTAATAAATGGCGGAGTCACACTTGTAATCTGAAGGTGCTGCTGGAGGCTG
Organism: Hydrochoerus hydrochaeris; assembly: GCA_004027455.1. Lineage (NCBI taxonomy): Eukaryota > Metazoa > Chordata > Mammalia > Rodentia > Hydrochaeridae > Hydrochoerus > Hydrochoerus hydrochaeris. The sequence goes on along the minus strand of PVLA01005747.1, from coordinate 28,851 downwards.
TGGTCTCAGTAACTTCAAAAAGAAGTTTCCCTTCCAAGTTGCCCCACCCATTGAACCTTGCCACAATGGTAATTATTACTGGGTCATATCCGCCTGGCCCCTCACATTTTCAAAGATTGGCCCATGGGGAATCTCCATTTCTCTTTCTGTATTTGTCATCACCGATCCTCCAAGCTGGGAAAGTGAGTTCTTTTCTAGCAGAGACTGCAGCTGCTATTATTTACCCCCCAGGGGAAAAGCCACAAACCCAAGTCTTACAGCTGGGAACACTGAGATCTGGCTGTGCCACACTATAAAAACAGGGTGAGGGAGGGCTTGTATGCTGGCCGCCTGGCCCAGTAGCAAGACCAAAGGCAGGGTCTTGGCCAGTAAACCACATTGAGCCCCTCTTCAACCAGCCTGGGCCTCACCTCCCCGGAATACTCAGTCCCTTATGCTAAGCATGTGATCACTTACTGCTTTTCTCCTCTGACTCTCCTGACTCCACTCCTACCCTAACTTGCTCTAGTGTACACCTTAACCCTTTGGCTGGACATCGCCAAATGCCAAGTTCATGTGGGTGGAAGGTTTTAAGTCAAAGCCTCAGACTGTGGCTTGGGGGAGGAGCCACGTGGGTGGAAGGGCTACAATTTGAAAACAAATGAGCTTTCATCCCAGATAAATTTTTGTTGATTAAGGTCTGTCTGTTCTGGCTGGGCAACTCATCAGATGCTAGGGTTTCTAAAGCTTCCAAGAAGACCAAGTAGGAACCTGAGTTGCACACAGGTCTTCTACAACAATTTAAGCCCAACTTGGAGACCTGGAGAGGTCTGTTCCTTTCCCAGAAGACTAGGTTGTGCATGTTGAAAGCAATTTATTTAGAGTATCAACTCTACCGAAGTTTCACAAAATGACAGGAGAGGTTTAAGAGATGTGATTAAATGTCATTTAAGAAGTTTAATCTTGTCTGTCTTCATCATCTCTGCTAGTGGAGGAGACCCAAGAGACAGAACTCTGAGACTATTTCACTATTTGCATCTGGCATACCCAAGCGTTTTAGTAATTAACATTTCAATGTAGGTGTGCCTGTGTTCTGGAAATGTACAGCTGTTTACAGCAAATAACAAAGCTCCTGGTTGAAGATGCTACAGGCCTGGAATGCTGTCCAATGACTTCTTCCAGTCCCTGGACCAACCAACTCTGCTCACTGAGGCCTGGAAACAAAATGGGCTTTGGCTTCAGCCAGAGGGAGGCTTAAAGCCTGCTGGTGCTTTGCAACTTTTCAGATTATAGCACTAATTTGGGAAATAGAGAAAAACAAGACAGTAGGGTAGAATGCTTGTCTAGCAAGCTGGAAGCCCTGGGTCCAGTCCTCAGCACCAAAAAAATATAAAGCTAGAGAAAATGAAATAGCAGCAGCCTCCTTGGCTGTGAGATTTGGAAATGGCCCCAGAAGTCATAAGGGAACTGGTAAACAAAGCCATGAAGTACCTCTAGCATTCAGTCTTATGTTTTAATATTGAAGTAACCCACATGAGTTGCAAACTTTGAGATAGACGAGCAATGCTAATTACCTGGGTTAGGACGGCTTTAGACTAATGCCTTCTTTAGATAGGACATTGTGGCAGTCAGTAGATCCTGAAGGGGACCCAGGAGATTCAGGAAGGTCACACATCTGAATCACTGGCTGAAATCCCTGGCCAGTGAACAAGCTCACCTCAAAGGTTCCTAAACACTATCCAAAAAGTTAAATTCTGGGCAGGGTATGGTGGCACATGCCTGTAATCCCAGTACTCAGCAGGCTAACGCAGGAGGATTGATCACTGAGTTGGAGGCCAGCTTGAACTGCATAGTGAGACCCTGTCTCAGGAAAGACAACAACAGCAAAAAAGTTATTCCTTGTTAAGCTGCTATTCCCTTGAAGACCTGAGATCTTCCACATTAATGGGCAAGGAAGCCCAGTAGAGAATCACATGAAAAGTTGAACTCTAGTATCTACATTACAATCTTGTGGGAGACCCTAAGTTACAAGCTAGCTGGTACCCCAGCCTAACCCACAGAAACTGAGGTAAGAAGTGTTAGTTGTTTTAAACTATTAGTTGTTTGCTTTTTTGTTGTTCTGCTCCATGGCTTAGTTAACTTATGCTTTGTGTTAATACCAAAAACTCATAATTCTCAATATGGTCATTTATTTAAATTAATAGACTTTAGCAGACGTGGCCTAGACATTGCCCGAGAGACCAGATGGCAAGAGGGCTCATCTGAGCCATTTTCCCACAGAAACTCCTTTGTACAACATGCACAAATTATGACTTATTCATAGGAGGAGGGGTAGTTAGAATCTGTCTTAAGAATACAGGTTCAACCACTCAACAAACTTGCCACAGTCCATTGTCAGTTCAGCAGTGTCAGGGGTCCGGCCTCCTGTGCTGCCACCCTCAGTGCTTGGCTTCCATATTCAGTCCACAATCAGTATTCCAGGCTCCCACTGTCCCTTCTGCATTCCAGCAGAAAGCAAGACAGTGAAGATAGTCTCCTTTTTAAGGACAATGGAGTGGATATTACTATCACTTCCACTCCCACCTTTGACCACATCTAGCTTCAAGGGAGGCTAGGAAATTGTATGACCTTGTGACCTGAAAATTCTATTATGTAAGAAGGGGCCAGCATGATGGTGTTGGCCTGTAGTCCCACCTACTTGGGAGGCTGAGGAGAGAGGATCACTTGGGTCCAAGAATTCATGCTAGCCCAGGCAACATAGCAAGACCCAGTATCAAAAAGAAAGAAAAGGTGGTCCATGCCTGAAATTCCAGTTGTGGTTAGTCAGGAGGCTAAGGGTGTAGCTCTCCTGAGCTCAATCTCTAGCACTCCTCACGCACGCAAAGAGAAGTGCAGACTGGCAAAAGCACTTTCTGCCAGAATTTACTCTTGCAAATTTATTCTTGTAAATTCCTGTAATTTACTCTTCCAAACATACCTGATTACTAATTCAGAGTGTTGAGGTAGAAGGCCATTGGGTTCCTTATCTATTCCATGTCTTAGTCAATTTATGCTGCGTGCTACACACAGACACTAGTAATTCTCACCTCATTTAGTAGAATGTAGCAGATGTGGCCACATAAAGAAAATACTAAAGACTAAGACCATTTTATCCTCTCCACTATTTTTAGATAGCATAGAAAATAGAAATCACTAAGAATTTAAAAATAATCCCAAGATTGTCACACATAGTAATAATGCTGTTAGGATTCTTTTGGGTTATTTATTTTTGGTATGAGGGGTTGAGCCCCAGGGACACTCTACTGCTGAGCTACATCCTCAACCTTTTTCAGTTTTTATTTTGAGACAAGTTCCCACTAGCTGCCCAGACTGCCTCAGATTTACAATCCTCCTGCTTCAGCTTCCTGAATACCTGGGCCTACAGGTTCCTAGCAGTGTTAAAATGTTGGTGTTTTTTCCAATGAAAGTATAGACATCCATAGCACGATCTCATGATGATGATTCATGTAACAGTGATGATAAAGAGCCCATACTATTTTAGGTGGGATAGAGAAAGTTCTTTCAATCTGTCATATAGTTGAAAGAAAATAGAAATTAGGATTTTAGTTCTGCCTTTTAACTCTTCTGTGTGTGACTATCACGTTGTGTGGCTGGTGGCAGAACAAGACACATGTGCTCCCTCTGCCCATGGAGTGGACTCTGAGAAATACCACCTGGGATTCATAGGTAAAGGGTTGTTATCAGAGCCCAAGCATTCCTTTGTCTTTCATCCCTCCATACCTCTTCCCCAGGGCCAAAGTGGGGCAGAAGGTGGGAGACAGTAATCAGATGGGAAGATGGTTGTCCAGGCTGCTGACCACTACCCCTGCAGCCCTAACACTACTGCCGGACCAATCACCATTTCCCGGTTGTATCTAGGCTCTTCTGTTTGTTCGACCGACAACAGGGAAATAGGAAATTGGAGATTTGCAGAAGCTGGTAAAAACTAGTATCACAAGGCAAAGTTCCATTTCTAGATCCAAGAAAAACTTCCTGTTTTGTTAAGACCCTTCTTAGGAGCGGAAACCTGCTCTCTCAAATGAAACCACAATGAATAATTTCGCTGTGTTGAACAAGCCTGAAATCCCAAGGGGTGATTGGTGACTAAGAAGAGAAATGAGCAGAGATCAGCCCCAATTGAGCAGGACTCTTCCTCAGTTCCTCCGCCACTCCCTGAAGGACCAGTGACAGCTGGCAAGCAGAAAGCATTTGAGTGGCCTGGCAAGAGAACTGGGCAGAGCTTCGGTGGCTCCCTGAGGGCTATGTAGCTCAGACTGCTCATCTTTTCCCCAAATGAAATTTCCCTTTTAAGAGAAAGATCTTGTCAAGTATGGTGGTGCAGGCCTGTAATCCCAGCACTAGGGAGACTAAAGCAGGAAAAACTCCAAGTTCAAGGCCAGCCTGGGCTATGGAGACCCTATCTCAGGAAAAAAAAAAAAAAAAAAAACAGACGGATGCAGTAATAAATGAACCCTGGAATCTCAGTTTAACACACACTGTAAAGTTTGTCTTCCTTTTGCACATGACCAGTACTGGTTGGTGGTAGAAATGAAGGAATTCCATTCAAGAGCCCAGGGCTCTGACATTTGTGCTGTATTGCTGCAGCCTAGGCCTGGTCCACCACGCTGGCTGGCGGCAGAGGAAGAGAGGAGGGAAATTCATACCTGCTCTTCTGTGCCTGGAAGTGACAGTGCTGCCTCAGTGGTAAGATCAGAAATGGGGGACTGGGATAGGAGGAGAAGCATACACAGTGTTCAGTGAGTATTAAATGCCTCTCCCATGGCAGCAGCCTTTTACTGTTCAGTGCTTGCTCCAACATGTAGCAGCAGAGAGTTTTGGACCAATCATTTGTGTCTCATTATCTAAGGTTCTTAGTTATTTTCTGGACTGTGTAACAGGCAGATCTCAGGTCAAAAATAGTCCACCCCATTTAAGGGTAGATGCTACATAGAGCTCTTGCCCCCCTATAGTTGCTTCTTTTGCTCCTCTTCTTTTCCTTCTTTTAAATTTGATTTGCTTTTTACTCAATTAGCTAATCCACAGGAACTAGCCGCTCCTGGCTTGACAATATGTGACTGGGGGACTGATGCAGCTGGGTGTCCCTAGAAGCATGGATCAGTCAGTTACTGGAACCAAAGCAAGTTGTTTAACAAGTCATGGGATGTTAAACTGTTCTTGACAATGGTAAGAGTAAAGAATTGTGCTCTGAAGGATTGTTGACCAAAACTGTTCAAAATATGTTATGATTCAAGCCTTCACTTGCAATTGACTCATGTTTGACTCTTGGCCAGTGTTTTTATGCCCAGAGAGGATGCCTGATTCACCACAATTATCAATTAGATATACATTGAGTCCATACACGAATGGTGGGGTTCTTGGGAATGAACCTGTGTGCTCTTGCCAGGAGGCAAGAAATTCTAAGTAATAGCTTCAGTTCTCTGCTTTCCCATCTTGTGCCTTGCTTTGGAGAGATTTTGACACTCATCAAAGGCAGGAGGGAGCAAGAGAAATACTGTACAGCTGATTCTGAAGCAGACTTACTTCACAGGGTGGTTCTCAGTCATTTTGTTTTACTTGGCCTGCTTCAGAGTTGTTTGGGTACACATGAGGTTCTTCAACCATGAGGCCCTTGCAGACCTGATTTCCCCTTGGAATGACACATTATCCTCCCTGCAAATGTGGCAATTGTAAATTCCTGCCTGGGGAGCAGCAATTGCTTTGAATTACACACTATTTGAATAAAGCAGTGTGGGCTCAACAAGGCCTTATTGTTCTGCAGTGCCTTATTGAAGTCTGCTATAGTAATTTCTGGTGATATTATACTTCCCAGTCAAGCATTTGATTATACAAAGGAATACTTTTTCCATACTTTATTTGTTCCTTTTCAGTTGTTTGTAATAGAAAAACCTCTTTTACTGTTTTATCAACACTGTTCAACATTGTGTTTTGTTTTGTTTTTCCACTACACTTTTTTGTCTCTCGCTCCCTCTTTTGGTCTTCTGATACAATTCTGCATCTTAGAATTTTCTCAGGTTTGAAATGACCCAAAGTGTACTTTATGATTGCTATGCAAATGCAGACATGCAGACACTATATCCACATGAATTAGGACTCTCTCTCTCTCTCTCTATTTCCTATTAGATTTTATTGGTTAGCATTCTCTTTTATACTGTGTATATATCTTGTTTATTAAACAGAACTTAAGAACACAGAATGAAATCAGTAATACTCCCTGGTTCAGGACATGCTATCATCATTGGTCTGGAACTGCTATTTTAAACAATTTTTATGAAACTTAAGGTAAACAATCTAACATTTATTCTTCAATTTAAAACCATTTTTTTGCCAAGGATTTAGCTCAGCAGCATAAACACCTGCCTGGCAAGCAAGAGGTAGTTTGATCCCCGGTACAAAAAAAAAAAAAAACTTTTGTTCCAGATGTGGTGTCACATGTCAGTAGTCTCTAGTCACTTAGGACCCTGAGGCAGGAGAACCACTTGAGGTCAGGAGTTGGAGGGTGCCCAGGCAACATTGCAAAACCATTTCTTAAGAAAAAAAATAAATAAAATTTAAAAATTTCCATCTCATTTACTGTTTAATCTTCTGCAAGTAGAACTTGATAAGGCTAAATCTACAAATATTTACTTTTTAACTAAACATTTCGAACAGAATCAGTTTGTAATGACAAAGTCTAAAGGTAGGAGCAGCAAATGTGTTGAGACCAAGTTGTGTAACAAGGTTTTAATTAATTATATTTTGATTTGCCAGACTAGACCCTTATGAAAACTTCTGATTTGGAAAATGTGAAACCAATGCATTAGAGCTATCATGGAGTCTTTTCTAGCTGGTTTAAGGCCAGTTAAATTTAGTAAAGATCATGAAGATAGAAAGCCAACTTGAAGCCAAAACAATTAGTGAGAACATTCTGTGTTCCATTAATAGGTAATAAGATTAAATCTATGTACCACTGAATAAAAATATAAATTCTACTGACTTATTTATATAAAACTTTAGGCCTCCATTGCTGTCACTTCTCCAAAAATAGCAACTTAATAGGCCAGTGTTTTTTTAAGCTTTGATGAAATCCACAAAGGAATAATCTTAACCCATTTGTCCCCATACTATCTTCTCCAGTCTTGTTTGTAAGGTGAAACTTCTGTGCCAGGACAGAGCTGGAAGATATCTCAGATGTAGTTATACTATTATACTATCAGTTGTTTTTACATCTTTAGATGACCACAATCACTTAAAAAAAAAAAAAGCCAAATGCATAATCTGCACTAAAAGGATTCTACTCTACAGTAAAGATATAAACCACCTTCCCCCAGTTTTCAAACTGGAGACTTCTTTGGAACATTTCTATTAGAAAGAAATTTAAAAATTAAAAAGCAATGGTCATTGCCATTCTTACTGATTCCATTACAAGGACAGTCAGAGAGCTAATTCTTTTAGGGAATTTGTTTTAGAATTAGTGAGAAACTGGGTGTGGTGCTGCAAGCCTATAATCCTAGAGCTGTGAGAGGCTGAGGTAAGAGGGTCACCATGAATTCCAGGGGCCGGCTTGAATATAGTGAGACCCTGTCTCAAAAAAAACTAAACCATTAAAATTTTTAAAACTTTTTTTTAAACTTGAAATTTAGAGAAAACCTTTTCCTTTGTTTTGTTTTTTAGGATAGAGTCTCACTTTGTAGTGCAGGCTGGCCTTAAACCCACTATGTAGCCCAGCCTGGCCTCAAACACAGAGCAGTCCTCCTCCCTCAGCTTCCCAAGTGCTGGGAATACAGGTGTTTGTCACCATGCCCAGCTGAGAAAATCTTCATTGAAATTGGATGCGCCTTTCATAGGCACTGAACTTGAAGGCAACAAATCATGTAGTGATTTATAAAGGAGCAGTAGATATTTTAAACTATGTTTTAAAAAGAGGTTAGAGTAAATCACAGTCTCCTGAGCAGGCAGAAAATCTCTATGCTTTTTTTTTTTTTTTTTTTTTTGAGACAGGGTTTCACTATGCAGTTCATGCTGGCTTGAACTCACATTGTAGCCTATGCTGGTCTCAAATTCATAGTAATCCTCCTGCCTCAGCCTCCTGAGTGCTGAGATTATAGGTATGTGCCATTATGCCCAGCTCTATGAATTTTTTTAAAGCTGCCATCCTTCCCAGATACTGACTTTTCTTTTTCACATGAGTGGTGCATGTCTACAAACGAATGAGTAGGAGAAGAGATGACAGGAATTTTGAAAGATAAACTGCCAGGCTTCTGATAACATAATTTATAGCAAGGTTCAAGTATTCAGGATTGCTTCTAAATGAAAAGAGGAAAAAAAATCCCAATTGAGTATTTCATATTTGGTAAACTATATGGGGAAATTCCACGAAATCCACAGGCCAAGTAATTTTATTTACTCTAATGCTTTGACCTTTCCATTTCATTTTGCTTGAGCAGTTGCTATAAAATCAAGGACACAGAATAAACCTGGGAGTTTTCTTTTCCAGTAACAAGGTATGTGTGTGTCCTAAGCAAACAAGGAAAGTCTTTCTCTTCCAAATACAGGCTGGAGAACTGCTCCCCGCCTTGCCTGTCTGCCTCCAGTGGCTGCACACAGATCAGGCACCTCCCTGATCACTAGATTTTCCAACTGTCAGGAGCTGTGCACTAGCACAGGACCAACAAGGCTCTGTGCCACCATGCTGGTGACCACCTCCTGAGCCCAGCAGAGCTCGCACAGTGACAGTCCTCCTCACCACAGCCTTTGCACCTTTTCCTCTACTCCACCTTCTCCCCTGTGGTGACCCAGTTCCTTAGACTAGCCTCGTGCCTCAGTTTCCCTCATTTGAACTGCAGCCCTGCCCCTGAGCTGAGGTTTAATTACCCTGTCTTGCTGTTCACCAGCTACCTTCCTTTGTCCACCTCCTCCTAGGGCCCCCATTGGTTAGGGCTCTCTTGGGAATAAGTCAGTTGCACAAGAGCTTCCACTCCTTCATGACCTTGTCCATATCTCCACCTCCCACCATCGTCCCTGCTGCTTGCTTCACTCTCTGCAGGTGTTGATAATTGCCTGAACCAGATCCTAGCTCACTTTATCTACTCAACCTGCTGGTTACCTCTCCCAGAGCCAGTCTGGTCTGCCAGGTTAGTCTCCTTACTCACACTCACTCCTCTGATCCTGGCTTCTCCCTTGACCCATCAGCAGCTGCTCCTGGAATGCTGATGATGACAGTGATAGGTCACAATTGTGAGCCAAGTCCAAGTCCATCCAGAACTGTCTGGGTGCTTGACGTACTTCAATCCATTTAATTACGAAAACAATTTGGGGAAACAGACTGGGAAAAGTTAAAGACTTGTTCAAGGTCACCCAAATAGTCAGTAGCATAGCTATAACTTGAATGTCAATCTCCCTGATGCCAAGTAAATACCCAAACCACCAGGTAACAGGGGCTCAGTATTCACTGGCCTCCACGCTGTTCCCACACAGTGTGTTGGTGGCGGGGAGCACTCTTAGCCTAGCAGCGTCTGGGGATTTCAGCACAGGCTTTAAGATACCATCTATTAGAAGAGGAATTGTTGTCTCTGACTCTTATGCATGCTCCTCTCACTCCAGCTAGCTTCACGGCTCACAGAAATGGCTTATTGACAATGACCCAACACTACACCTTCACACGCTCTTCTTTTTTTTTTTTTTTTTTTTGGTACCAGGGATCGGACTCACGACCTTGTGCTTACCAGGCAGGCACTTATGCCACTGAGCTAAATCCCCAGCCCTCACACGCTCATCTTAACTCAGATGTGTGCAACTTCCCTGGGATCTAGGGATCCCCAGGGATGGCCCAAGCCTTCTGTTTGACTTTTGAGAACTAAAGACCAGAGAGGGGAATTATCCATGTCACATGGCTAGTTAATGGCAGGGCTGGGACTGAGGTTTCATGGCCAGCAGGACCCCTTGGGTAGACTGGAGCTGCATTTCACAGCAAGGCTTGTGATGAAAAGCTAGACTGCTTCAGCCTTGGACTTTGGTTTTTGGACTGCAGTCTTCGAGGTGGAACAGTTAAGGGACCCTAACACAAAAGAAGACACATTATTTATAAGAAGCAAAGTGGGGTGGAGGAATTGTTGCTACCTCCCAATCTTTATCAATAACCAGGAGTTGTGATCTAATTTACACCACAAGATAAAACCAATCTCATAAGAACAGCAGCTTTAATCAAGCATTTACTACATGCCAGAGATTGCTCTAAGGAAACGCTTTCTATGTGTTAATTTATTCACTCCACATAACCACCCTAGGAAGTGAGTGCTTTATCACTGTCACTTTATAGATAAGGAAACTGAGTCTTAAAAGGTTAAATACCTTGCCCAAGATGATGCAGCTGGGAAGTCAGGACCAGAACCCAGATGAAGCTGTCTATTCTAGGGTCCAAGCCCTCATCCTTGTGCCAGACTGGCTTTCCTGGGAAATGAGGAGTAGAACTCTTTTAAGATACTCAGAGTGACACGGCGATGTGAGACATTTTGTCTAGGTAGGGGAGCCGAGTTCTAGTCTTCATGGGTGTCCACACTCCCAAGTTTATCCACTGAGAGTTCATTCACAGCTTATCCATGAGACTTTGGTGGCCCATGGTGAACTCTTCAGAGTGTGTCATTTTGTTCTAGGAAACTATTATGCAGCCCCTGTGGTTCCTAGGCCAGTGTCTAGGCACTTTGTAGTCACCTCAGCTCCTGAGTGTAAAGAACAGATGAGGTAGACAGAAACAGAAAAGGAACCAAATAAAACTCACAATGAAATCAACTTTGATGAGTTTAAAATCTTATTGCATAGCTCCTTGCTAGGGAAAGAATGCTCAAAAATCAACAAAAGGAGGAAAACCAGGATGTTAACAAGAACTTTTATTATTTTGTTTTTCAAAGTATACTGTCAGACTCAGACTCTTTCTGCCAACACGTTTCTGCCCTGCAACCTACACAATTCTGAATTTGGTGGGATTTTTTGGGGTGAAACCATTCGTTCCCACCAATCTCATTTTCAGAAAGGAATGTCCCAGACACAAACAGACTTTAGGTAGAAGCAGTGGTCCTGTGACCTCTGCTGGGGAGGACGCCATTCCTATGGCCCGAGCTTGGTGTCCAATGTGGGGCCCCTTCAGTGTACTCACAGTGGCTGTGGTTCTGCCTGAAGACTTTTGTCCTGTGAGCAGGGGATAAAAAAATGACACCAGATTATGAAGATAAGGGAAAGGCTCGGACTGAGAACCAAACAATGCTGGGTTCATATCTTGGACTTGGCAGTTCTGGCAGTATGATGTCTGAGCCTTGGTTTCCTCATCTGTGAACTGAGTACCAAAGGACCATGTGGCAGTATTTTCACCAGGATTAAAGGAGGGAATCCTAGTATCTTGCTCAGCATTAGTGTTTGAAAAGTGTAGCTCAGGCCCCTCTGGACTGGGTAGAAACAAATGACCAGCACTTGAGGACAGACAAGGGAAGAAGCAAGACAAGTTTGAAAGCCATCAGTCTAGGTCCTTAGTGGGTTGAAGAGGACTCATGGGCAAAAGTCAGAGGAGAAAATAGCAGGAGGAAAGCAAATCTCATTATATAAATGAGAAACAAATTCTTTGGGTTGAAGGGTGAGGGAAGATAAGAGGGCAAGTGATAAGGCAGAGAAGCAGTGGAAACAGGAGGCAAGGGCCAGGTTTGAGCACCAGCCCCCCTCTGAGTAAGCCCCAGACTCTGCTGTCCAAGGGACCATGCTACTTGCTCCTGCCAGAGGCTGGTGAGAACTCACACCCGACAGCAGTCAAGGCTTTACTACGTACTGTCAGAGGCAGAAGAAAATGTTAGGTCTGCAATATCCTGGCATGTTCTTTAGCCAATGAGGAGGAAGGCAGGGCTGGAAGCCTGTAGCAGTGTCCTGGGGAAAGGAAGGGGAATAAACCCTGAGAGTGATCTTGAGTAGAACTGAACACAACCAGCACAAGTCACCCTTGAGGCAGGGCAAGGATCACACTTAGGGTCGCTCCATGTGGTAGAAATGGAATGGCGATGAGCTCTCATTGCAACCTCCTCCGAGGTTGCCTTGCTGTGTTCCAGCAGAGGTTGGAATGCTTGAAACTACATTTCCCAAGGTCCCTTGCTTCTTGGTGTGCTGCTCACCCAATCATGTGAGTTCCAGGAGAAGGAGGAGACCAGCATCCTCGTCGATCTTTTCGAGTCAAGCTCAGAAAAGCCAGCCTGGCTACATGATATAGTGAGTTCAAGGCCAGCCTGAACTACATAGTGAGACACGGTCTCAAAAATAAATAAATGCACTCTCATCCTTTTAGAGATCCCATTCTTTTATTCTTTTATTACATGGACTCTTGTTTCAGAATATGTATGTCTCTAAATGTTTCAGAGCAGCTTTTAGTTTACAATCAGCATGATTGGGTGGATGTTATTTATTTCAGAATGTGATCCTTGTTGACTGACAAGCATTACCCTGTATGCATATGGGTTCTTGAGTAATGCAATGTGAGCTGGATGTGATGGCATGTATGCCTATAATCCCAGTACTCTGGAAGGCTGAGGCAGGAGGATCACAAATGCAAGACCAGCCTGGATAAATTAGTGACTTCGTGAGAATGTGTCTCGAAACATAAGAAAAGGACTGAGGATGTAGCTCTGTGTGAAGGCCCTGGGTTCATTATGCAGTACCATGAAAGAAAGAAAGAGAGAAAGAAAGAAAGAAAGAAAGAAAGAAAGAAAGAAAGAAAGAAAGAAAGAAAGAAAGAAATTATGACGTTTATGCAGAACATGCTAGAATAAGGATATTTATTGCTGAATGGGGGGTGTCTGCTGCTGCCCTGCTGAAGAGTGTTGGATGAGCCTCTACCCAAAAGCCAGCCCTCTCAGCGACTCCTTCTGAGTGAGAACTGTTCACCTGACTCTTCTTGCAAGCAGTATTTCTTATACCACTGTGTTATGTTAGCAAACCTGTGTTTCTGCAAGCTACACCAGCCATGGGCCTAACGGAGAAGCAGAGGCATTGGTCTTCCAGTCCCTCTTTTCTATTTGAAGACACCATGCAGGTTTCTCACACTACTTCCCTTGTGCAGACTGCCCTAGACCTCAGCTTCTGCTTAGGTAGCTCCTGGCCAGTATGGATGTCTTCTGATTTTTTGCTGAGGTCAAAGCTGCCCTTCTGTTCTGTTTCAAGAGACATATCTGAGCCAGGCATGGTGGTGCATAGCTGTAATGCCAGCACTTAGGAGGCTGAAGCAGGAGGATTGTCTTGAGCTCAAGACCAGCCTGAGCAACATAATGAGTTCATGTTCAACAAGACCCTGCTTAAAAACAAACAAACAAAAATCTAGACATTTCTGGCTGGGGATTTAGCTCAGCGGCACAAGCACCTGCCTGGCATGTACAAGGTCATGAGTTTGATCCCCAATACCAAAAAAACAAAACAAAACAAAAAAACCCCAAAAAACTAGACATTTGTGAAAAGGGCAAACTATAGCCTATATTAGGGTTCGCCAAAGAAACAGAACCAACAGCATGTATATCTGCATAGAAAGACTTATTTTCGGGGTGTGGGGGAGAATTATCTTTTTTAAAATTTATTTAATTTTTTTGAGACAGGGTCTCACTATGTAGTCCAAGCTTGAACTTGCTTATGTAGCCCAGGCTGGCCTCAAACTCACAATAATCCTCCTGCCTCAGCCTCCCAAGTGCTGGAATCACAGGTGTGCACTACCATGTGCACTACCATGTCCAACTTTATCATAAATTATTTTAGAGGATTGACAAGTTCAGCATCTGATGGGGAGAGGCCAGGAGGCTGAAGTCCCAGGGAAGAGTGACAGCTCAAGTCCAGAAGCAATCTGCTGGTGAACCAGGAGGAGCCAATGTCACACATAAAGTCCTAAGACAAAAGTCCCTGTCCCAGGGTGGGGTGGGAGGATCAACCTTGGTTCTCCTCAGACCTTCAGCCAGCTGGATATGGGCAGAATAGTGTTTGACCAAATGCCTGGGCAGCATGGCCCAACAGAGCCAACACAGGACCTTTGTGACTAAGGGACAGGAGAACTGTCTCGTTTGTGTGCTGGTGCCCTGGCCTCACCTTGCCTTGAGAGCAGTCACATGGGTCCCTCTCCGGGTCCTGCTTCCTTCCCACCGAGGCCCTGGTGTGGCTTCCTTTAAGGGTGGGAGAGATAAGGTGGGAGCAGAGCTCCGGCTGCCAGTTCCCCAGAGGAGTGCGGGCTCCCAGTATGCTCTTCCTGCAGACCTGGGGGCCACATGTGAGGCCGACCTGGGCCCTGGTGAATTAGTCATGTTTACTGTTGACTGAAAACAAGGCTGACTGTAACCAAGGCCTCACTGTGGTTTCTGGCTTCCTAGTTGCTCAACAACTATGATGAGCCTGTAAAAAGGACAAAAATAGCAGCTTTGTGCGTAGTGAGAGTGGATGGGTTGGGTGGCTGGACTCCCCTTCGGTAGCTCGAAGTGGTTTGTCTCCTTCCCTGGAACAAAGCAGCCTCCACCTCTTCTGTGCTGCCTGAGCATAGCTCTCTCTTTTATATAGCAGCTTTATTGAGATACAATTCACATTATGTTTAATTCATCCATTTAAATTGTACGGGTTAACTGGGCGTGGTGACATGCGCCTTTGACCCCAGCATTTAGGAGGCTGAGGCTGGAACCTGAACTACACAGCAAGTTCCAGGCCAGTCTACACTACATGGCAAGATTCTGACTCAAAACCAACAAGAAATAAACAAAAATCCATACATGTAAACAAAACAAAATGTACAATTCCATGATGAGACTGTAGTCACCGAGTTGTGTAACCATTACCACAAATAATTTTAGGATGGGGTCATCAGCCCCGGAAGCCATGGCTCCCCTCTTCCCTGACACCCCAGTTTGACAGCCCCAAAGTGCTTGCTGTCCTCTAGATCCGTCTGTCCCAGGTGGACTCACAATATATGGCTCTAACATTTCCCACAGAGAAGTATGCTTATATCTTGTCACAACAGTGAGACAAGCTGATCAAAATGCAGATGCATCAGCATGAGGCAGGTGGCAACTGTGGGTGCTGTGGAAATCCTGCACACAATCAGGTGAAGAGGCGCTTCGAGACCAAGGCATCTACAGTCACGTGGGAAGGCCACCATCTCTGCACTCGAGGCTGAGACAGGAGAATTGCCCTGAGTTCGAGACCAGACTGGGCTACACAGTGAGACTCCTGTTTCTAACCCCGCTTCCAACTGCAGAAGAAAACCAGAGCCTGCTGGAGCAGTACAGACTCACAGTTCGGGCGACACAGGGCCCACAGGTATGGCACAGAACTTTCCTTCTGTGTCTGCACCTTGAATGATAGAAGGGTGCAGTGCAAAAAATCAAATGGGCTCTTTATGGGAATCACAGTATCCAGGCAACCAGGGCCAGGACTCCTGCTTCTCTACAATCCATGTTTAGTAGATGAAAGAAAATGCTTTCTTTCAAACTGCCTCTCTGTCTCTCTCTCTGGGCCCTGGGATACAGTTTGTACTTAATCAGGGTTTGAGAATCATAAAATATTGTTCAAAAGGAAGTGTAGCACAGGAGTTTCAGGATCCTCTGGCAAGGACACAGGGTCACCTGAGGACCTCTGTGATTGGGAAGCCTGATGCAGACCATGTGTGGGCTGTGGAGGGAAAGGTGTGGCCCAGGGGAGCCAACTTGCACTTCAGGAAGGAGAAGACCAGGCTTACAGAGGAGCATGACTGAGGTAAGAGCAGGGTGGAGAATGTGCCCGCCAGGGACCTGTTCCTGTGCAGCTTGGAAGTGACAACTACTCTCCATGACATCTTCCAGAATGTCCAAACCCTGGGCAGAGGCCCAGGGACAGAGGCTGCACCCATCTGCTTCCTAGAAATTTCTACAAAACTCAGGTTTTTCAGAGCATCCTAAGATGCCAGAGTAACTTTTTAGACAGCCCCACACTGGCTCAGAGAGAAATGATGAAAGCAAATGCCTCAGTTTTTCTAGCCAATTTAGTGGGTAGATGAATACACACCCTAAGAAGCCAGGCATGGTGGCTCATTCCTTTAATCCCAACACTTGGGAGGTTGAGGCAGGAGGATCCCCGGGAGTTTAAAACCAGCCTGAACTATGTGGTGAGATGCTATCTTAAAAAAACAAAAACAAACAGACTAAAACAAACAAACAAACAAACAAACCTGCATCCTACTAAAGGGAATGCTGGAACATGGTGGTAACTGACTCTGTTTTAAAATCTCCACTTCGGCTCCCTCTCCCATCCGCTTTTTGCCCTGGAGGCAGGCAGAGTGTGCTTTCCTTCCTTGCTGCCCCTACTGCCCAGGCATACAGGGCCAGAATGAAGCCAGCTACTGTTGGCCTTGGGTGAAGTGGAGAAGCCACACCCAGCGAGACAGATGGTGAAGAAGCAACACTTTTCTGGACTTCAGAATCAGCCGGAGACTTCTCAGTACTCACTTGTAGCATCCTGAAACTCAGGCCTGAAAATGTTTTCCAAAGAATCCTGGGTGATGTGTTGCATACTTTAGTCAACTACAGCAAACCCACAGTTTTGTAAGGAATTTATATTCTATTTTTCTCATTTGTTTTGAAAACAGGATCTTGTTTTGTAGCTTGGGCTGGCCTTATTTTAACTATGTAGATCACACTGGCCTGAAACTCCCAAGGAGAGTCTCCTGTCTCAGCCTCTCAAGTACTGGTATTACAGGTGTTCACCACCACGCCCAGACTGGGAATTTATCTACATCATTCTTTGAAACAGACTAGAAAAATTTCTTTTTCTTAGGTGAGAGCAAAATTTAGCTTTTTTTTTTTTTTTTTTTTCCTTTTTGGTACTGGGAATCAAGCTCTGTGTGGCTGAGCTATATCCCCAGGCAGAGCAAAATTTAAATGTGATTGATTATTATGTTTGTCAGTTTTCAGTCTCAATAACAAAATGATTTTTGGAATTCACTTATTAAAAAAAAAAAGATGGGCTGGGGATGTGGCTCAGTAGCACAAGCTCCTGCCTACAAGCACAAAGTCCTGATTTCGATTTTCAGTACTCCTCCCCCCAAAAAAAGTTTAGGGGTCAGGGATATAGCTCAGTGGCACAGTGCCTGTGCAAGGTCCTGAGTTCAATTCCTGGTTTTAAAAAAAGGTTTAACTAGGTGCAGTGGCACTCACCTACTCACCTGTAATCCCAGAATTCTGGGAGGCTGAGGTAGGAGGATTGCAAATTTAAGCCCAGTGTTACAGTTTGTGTCTAGTTGTCCCCCCAAAGCCTCATGCAGTCATAGAGAGGGCTTTTCAGAGACAGCTGGATCTGGAGTGTGTGATGCTGGGACTGATGTGGTGCAGTGCTAGCAGTAAAGGTGTGAGTGCTACCCACCCTGAGTAGTCTGGGTAAGATATAAGGCACAGAAAGAACAGTGACCAAAGCTTGTTGCTTCAAGTCAAACTACCTTGGAGCCAGCCATTTATGGACTGAAACCTCTACAAACTATGCACTAGATAAACTTGTGAGTGTTGGGCATTTTGTCTCAACCACAAGAAAAAAGTAACTAACACACCCAGCCTTAGTGATTTAGTGACTTAGTAAGCCCCTCTCTCAAAATGTAAATGAATGAACAAACAGCTAGCTGCAGGTACAGCTCAGTGTACAGGTCCTGTGTCTGTCTGGGCCACTGTGCTGCAGGCTGGAGTTCATAATCCAGGGGGCTCCATGGTGGAGCATGCAGCAGAGCAAAGCTGGGCCCTTAACATGGGGCCTTGAGGGCACTCAAGCCACAGCAAATACAGTGACAAGAAAGGAAATACAAAGTTCCCATGCTGAAGAGTTTTCTTACAAATAAACAAAATAAAAAGAAAAGATAGGGCTCTGGGACCCAAAGGGAGGGGACCTTTAGTGAAGAAACTAGAACAAAGGTGAGACAAATCCAAAATCCAGATTAGAATGGGGGGATTTGAGGGTTTTAGGAGATTATTCAATATTGAAATTGCCCTTCTCACTTGCTTCAAATGTACTGGCTATTTCAGAATCAAAAGATATTCATCACAAAACAAAAAAAGATACTCATCTTGAGATGCTCAAGAGATGACCAGGTATGGAAGGCTGAGGCAGGAGGATTGCAAGTTTTAGCTCAACCTGGTATAATCTAGTGAATTAGTGAAACCATGTTTAAAAAAAGAAAGAAAGAAAGTAAAAAAGGACTGAGGATGTAGCTCAGGGGGAGGCTGTGATTTCAGTGTTCAATGAGGGGGAGAGATCAATCAGGGAACTTTGGAAAAACAGGGAGGCCTCCTTTGATGCCCAGCACTGTAAACAAAACAACAAAGTTACCAGCCCCACCAGCTCAGACCCCCTTAACCTGGGGCAAATTTTTAGGTATTGATTTTTGTTTTGTTTTGGTGCTGGGAATTCACCCTTGACCTTCACACTGAGCTCTTTTTATTTTTTTTATTTTTTTGTTTTGAGACCAGGTCTTGCTAAGTCTCTTACATGCCCAGGTTGGCCCTGAACTTTCAATCTTCCTGTCTCAGCCTCCTAGAGGGAGGGGTCAAGGGCACAAGGCACCAGACCCATCTTTGGTATTTGATGCTTTGGAACATTTGGGTCTGTGGACAAGGCCTGCACTAGATGTGCAGAAGTAGAGCATTGCTTCAAACCGACTGTGGCCGGAGTCCATGGGCCGAAGGACAAATCCATGTGTATCTCCAGGTGAAGATGGAGCCTTGTGTGGTAATCAGGTTTGGGTGGGGCCCTTCTGGTGGGATTAGTGTCCTATAGGTAGAGACCAAAGCTCTCTCTACTCACTGAGTTAGCGCATGGACTGTCTACAGGCCAAGAGGGCCCTCAGTGGGACCAAACAGGTAGACACTGTGACCTTGGACTTCCCAACCTCCAGAACTGTGAGTAAAAAAATGCCTGTTGTGGAACTCACCCGGGCTGTGGTGTCTTCTAAATGGACAACTCATACAGCCAACCATGTGGTAGAGACACGAGGGTGATCCCCTTTATCATGGGGAAACCCCACAGCCTCCACAGTGCAGGGGCTGTCATATCTAGGTTAAGGTCATCTTTTTCACTCAAATTCAACCCCACATCATGTGAGGCTCCAGGAGGCTCATATGCTAAGTGTCTAAATCACTTCTGGGCAGGGATGGATTCTGTCAAGACTAGGGCAGGAGGGTTCCAAGTTAGAAGCCAGCCGGAGCAGTTTAGAAACACTCTGTCTCAAAATGTAAAGAGCCAGGGATGGAGCCCAGTGGTGGTGTGCCTGCCTCACATGTGCAGGGCCCTGGGTTGAGCCCCCAGTACCACACACACACACACACACACACACACAAGACTGTTCATGGGTGGCTAGTGCTTTAAGCAGGCTGATTTTGGGGGGTTATTGTACTCTTTCAGTTTTATGTGTTTGAAAATAGCTAGGCGTGGTGGTGCATGCCTGTAATCCCAGCACTTGGGAGGCTGAGACAGAAGGACCACTTTTGAGTTTGAGCCCACCTGGACAATTTAGTGAGACTATGTCTTAAAATAAAAAATAAGAAGGGGGTGGGGGCTGTGGGGAAAAAGGAACCCTTCTCCATTACTGGTAGGAATGTAATTGATACAACCACTATAGAAATCAGTATGGTGATTCCTCAAAAAACTAGAACTGGAGGTTCCATTTGATACAGGTTCCCTTCTAATTATCTTCCTGAAAGAGTTAAAAGTATACCACAGGAGTATGTGCATATCTATATTTATAGCAGTACAATTTATAATAGTTAAATCTTGAAAACAGTCCATATGCCAATTAACAGATGAATGGATAAATAAAATGTAGTATTTATATGCAATGGAGTATTACTCTGCTGTAAGTAAGGATCATCTTAAGGAGAATAAATCAGACATACAAGTTTTAATACAGCATTCTTTCTCTGGTGTGAGAAACCTGATGGATTCTGTTAGCCTGGGGTTTAGCTACATTCACCCAATTAGGTATCAGACCCAGAGAAACAACTCATGTCTCCAAGAGTAACTTCTATGTTCTCCTCAGTCCGGAGATAAACCTCCCACTGCCTTCTGTCTGTGCATCCAGCCCTCTCCAATGCCAAGGCTCCACAACCACTCAAGCCCCCACCTCCAGCCCCCAGTAAATCTTTCTGTCTCCTGCTTTGCATAGCTAGATGCTCCTTCAAATCAGCTATTAGTCATTTTGCCCACCACCCAAACTCCTCCCTCAGCCAGACCTGATAAAATTAGTCCCACTTCTTTGCTTTTGTTGAGAGCTTCTGTACCCCCTGCCCCAAGAAGCTTTCCCATGCCCACATTAAAGGCCTCCTCCTTTGTCTCCTTCTCATCTCTCATTTTCTCTGTGCCACTTTAGGTTGAGTGACCAAAATAATCAAAACCCAAAGGGTAAATAAGAAGCATAATGGAGGACAGGTACTGGGAAGCAGGAAGATCATGCTCAAATGGGAGGGGGAATTAGGAGAGAGTGGCAAGGGAAGGAAGGGAAAAGAAAAAAAAGAGAATGGAAGGAAAAACATGGAAATAGTTTTGTAAATGGAGAGGGGGAGAAAGGTTGAAGTGAGGGAAGGGGAATGGGTAAAAAAGGAGAATTAGGATATACTATGTACAGGTACAAATTCCCTATAATGAATATGATCATTATGTACAAGTAGATACTAATTTTAAAAAACAAATTTAAAAGGGGGCCAGAGGATCAGTCTCAGTGTGAAGGCCCTGGGTTCACCCCTCAGTACAAGAAAAAAAAAAAAAAAAAAGAACTCCTTTTGAAAAGTGCCACAGACATTAAAACTGAGCAGTCCTCATTTGGCCTTCACCGAGGAAGCATAAACGTTTACTCTCCACCCGGCTCAGGGCGGATGCAAACTCCTCGAAGTGTTTGCAAACTGTTCCGGCCAAGCACACGGAAGGTCTTAGGGTGGTGGCTCTGGCTTGGACACCGCAGGACTCTGATCTCCTCTGGACTTCCGGTTCCTGTATCACTAAAGTGCGTCTGACCTTTGCAGATCTTTCCTGCTCTTAGTTCTGACTGTGAATCAGTGGTGAGCAGCCACCGACTGTTTCCTCCCAGCTTCCTATGCGTCACCAGCGTTTTTGGGATGCTGACCTCCCCGCCCCCCACCCCCCACCCGCGTCAGGCAGGACCAGTCCCTGGAGAACACCAGTTGCTTGCATGTGCTCAGCCTGGCCAGCTGAGGTCTGCTTACCGGTTGCCATGGCAACATAACCCCCCCACTTCCGTTCTGAGTTGGTGACCCGCCCATGTGCCCCAGCTTGTGGCCGAAGCTCTTGCGGCCCCGCCTCTCTGCGTGCCCTTGCTTCCTCAAAAGGGCCAGATGAAGGGGAGAGAAACCCACAAGTCAGTCCTGGGCAGTTGTGGGGACTGAAGTGGATCCTCTTTTCATCTCCACTAGATCAGTGCTGGGCAAAAGAAATCTCGACACAGGGTCAGCAAACACCATGACCCTGAGTCAACGGTGAGCTCACTGCTGATTCCACTGGAAAAGCCTGGCCTTAGAAAACGATCAGCATCACGAAAGCTAGTTTTATCATCAGGTTATTGTGTTGCCAAAGACCTTGGAGCAGGCCTTCGGTAAGTTTCATCTGATTCTGAAACTCAGTGGTTTCACACCGGAACACAGCAAAACAGACAAGAACAGGAAGTGGAACAAACATTCTGACCTAATGGAAACTACCTTTTTCGTTCACCTGCATTCCTCCAAAACAGCAGTCAAATTAGCTCACTTAACCTTGGAGGGAGCACCGCGGGCAGTGTGCCCCCCACAGGGAGTTTGTCATGAAGGAAGGCACTTTTGGGGACCTCGACCTTGGTTCTCCTTCCCGGAGAACCACAGCTGCAAAACGAAACTGCATTGAGGTGGGGAAGTAAGTGGGAGCCAGGGCAAAGACCTGAACCTGTGCAAGAACATGTTTGCATGCCACAGCAGGATGGCTTGTCTGCAGTGTGGATTGGGGGTGTCCGCTGGCTTTGGCCATGAGTGTCAAAAGGGGCTCAGCTCTGTAGCAGACAGGCAGCTACTCGTGGCTGTGAACATGCAAAAGAGTGGGTCTGACGGAGTGCACCCAGGATAAGATCTCTGTCCTGACCCTTCCCCCCCAGTAAGCACTTCCCCATTGGGATGGGAGGGTGGCTTTGGCCCTTGGTGGCTTTGTTCCCAGAATGTGAATTGCATTGTGACTGTTGGCAACTATATCAAAGGCCTAGGTTTGTTTAGGAACCCTTACACCTCTGGTCACCAGCTGGAGCCCAAAGGCCTTTCAAGACCCAGGGAAACTTCGGAACAATAGGCTTGGCCCACTGCCTGTGTGCTGCGTGGTGGAGGCGGTCCCAGCCTAAGATGGCCCTGCGGTCCTGAACCCAGAGGAAAGGGGAGAGTTTCAGGGGCTCCAAAAGACTCAGCAACCATAACATTGTAATGCAATTCAGACTGCGCAAAACTATGACTCATCTCACCGAGAGAGCTCTGGGTGTCCCCCTGGGCTGTATACCCCGGTAACTGGGGTAAAAGCCTCAGCTCGCAGGCCTGGCCCTCCTCTGGCTGTACTGTGAAACAGGGGTGTCACAAACATTCAGAAATACGGCACCCGGGAAGGACCGAGATGCCTCACCAGGAGGCCGGATCCTGCAGAAGGGAAGTGTGGCCCAGATAATTTAGACTCTATTTCGTGAGTTCCAGATGCTAAAGTTATAGGTCCCACATACTTAGCAGTCCTGCCAGAGAACACAACTGGGAAGCTGTCGCCCAGGGCCAATGCAAACCATGGAAACTTTCCCTGGGGGGGCAGGCTGGGGTGGCTGGTGCCCACTGGGTATCGTCTAAAGGCTGTTTTTCCTTCATGTTTCTTTCAGGTATGTCATCAGTAGAGTGTGCAAACCTTTGGCTCTACAGTTGTCTCAATTTTTTTTTAAAAAAATCCTATTAATATATGATCATCTGAGCTGGGTGTGGTGCTAAACACTTGTAATCCCAGCACTCTGGGAGCTGAGGCAAGAAGAGTACAAGCTTGACCTCAGTCTAGGGAACTCAGTGAGACCCTATCCCAAAATTAATAAAAGGGCTAAAGAGGTAGTTCATCTCTTCACTAAACTACTGTGGGCAGAGATCTTAGCAGACACACTCATTCATTCATTCATTCATTCAACAAACACTGACCATGCACTGTGTACCAGGAACACAGAGGAGTAGGACCCTGTCTTAATTACTTTCTTGTCCTGAGCTACACAATACCTGACTCTCACAAGTTAAAGAACAAAAAGTGGGCTGGGGATATATATCTCAGTGGTGCAGTGCCTGCCTGGCAAGTGAGGTCCTGAGTTCGATTCCCAGTATACACACATATATACAAAATACAGAGAAAAAAATAAAGAAGGAAAGGTTTATATAGCTCACGATGGATAGAGGTTTCAGCTGATAGCTGGCTCCAAGACAGGGTGGCATGGAAGAGGAGCCTGGCAGACGACACTCAGGAGAAGCAGAGACTGAGGAGGAGGGAGCAAAGATACCCTTCTAGGCCACGCCCCAGCGACCATCTCCTCCCACCTGCCTCCACCTTCCAATACCACATTTAGCTATAAACTCATCAAGGACTGATCCAGCCACCTCCCCAAAACCCCACCTATGAGTGAATGAGGCTTTAGGGGACATCTAGATGTAAACCCTACCAGATCCAGTCTCATGGGAGTGACCAAAATGGTAACTCTGAGTTCTAAGGAAAGGATGGAGGTGGGGCTGGAATGCCGTTGAGGGGGAGCAGGCAGACGGAGACAGCTGGGACGGCACCCTCCACTCACATCTCAGGGTTTTGGGGTGTTGGGGCCTTGCAGTTGGCTTGGCTGACCAAGTTCTTGTCACCCCACTGGAGGTGCTGCTTTTGTGGAGGACAGCAAACCACACAGAAGGCTCACTGTCTTGGTGTGCAGTCTCCGAGGTTGGGGCCCTAGAGGCAACGACGTGGAGGTGAGCTGGTCCTTGAGGGCGTGTGCTGTGGCACACCCCTAGTGAAGGGGAGAGGGTTACATTGGCTCATGGGTTCAGTCTGCGGTCTCTTGACATAGTAAAGCACCATGTCAAGATAGAGAATGGATGGATGTCTTAGTTACTTTTCTTGTTGGTGAGACAAAATACCCCAACACTCAAAGTTAAAGGAGGAAAGGTTTATTTGGATTAGTTTGTAGTTCAGTCCATAGTCGGCTGGCTATGGACATAGGGGCATTTCAGAGGAGAAAAGAGTTCATGGCAGGCAAAAGACAACAAAAGCAAGCAAGCAACTGGTAACAAGTCACTCTGTTCCTTATACCTTATCCAGGCTACCCCTAGCACTCACACTCTTAACCCTGAAGCCTTTGATCCTAGCCTTGCATGATGAATCAGTTCCAGTGTCACAAACTCGATAGATTCAGCCACCTCTGAAAAAGCCCCACTTATGACTGCTTAAAGCTTCCGGGAACATCTAGACCCAAGACATGACAGTGGGGAAGAAGAGCTGCTCTCTTTACAGAGTGGGAAGCAAACAGAAGAGCAAGGCAAGGCCAACGTTCCAATATCCCCTTGGAGGACACACCTCCAGTATCCTAACTTCCTTCTACCAGGCCCCACCTTTTAAAGGTTCCACCATCTTCCTAATAATCCAAAAGGCTGAAGCAGGAAGATCACAAATTTGAGCTCAATTTCAGCAACTTAGCAAGATCCTGTCTCAAAATAAAATAAAAAATGTAAAGAATTTAAAAAAGAAAATAGAAAAAAGAAAAGGCTGCTGACCAAACCTTTATCATCTTATCATATAAGATCCAAACCACAGCATTACCTCTCCAGTCTCTTCCTTTTCTCTCATAGACACCATCTTTGTCCAAGCTGCGTGTGGCTCACTTTCAAGAGTTCTCTGCTAACACTTTTGTAGCCCTGCATATTTCTCTGTTCCCAGCAATGTGACCTTGGGCAAGCTTCTTACCCCTGAGGTGTAACAGCTGAGTGTTGACTCTGTAAAGCAGAAATGACAGCAGCTTCCTCCCTCAGATTGTACCAAGGATTAGGATTCTGTGTCCAGAGATGTCCCGGGTGAGATGAACATGTCTAGAAAAAAAACCACTGTGGCATAATAATTACTCTTAGCTGAAGGCCTCTAGTTCCTGAAATCCCTTATCTGCCTAAAAGCATTGCCTCCCTGCTAAACTGCTGAAATTGAGCTCAAATTGTCCCCAACTCATTCCCTTGATCTTCTGTGCTAGACAAGGAAGTTGGCGCCACATCCCAATAGATATTACTGCAAAACTATGGTATCTCTTATCTGCTCCCAAAGGGCCAGTTTATCTTTCCAACAAGTAATGTGTTCTTCCATAAGTGCTCCCCTCCTCTTCCGAAGTCATGTGTTTTCCCAGAAGTATGCCCCTACTCTTCTCCAGCCTCTGTCATAACATGTAAATCCCAAATTCTAACTGCCTTTTTGAATCTCATGTCTTTGTGAACTCTCATCAATAAGTAAGTAATTAGACCTGCGTCCTTCCTCTTGCTAATCTGCCTATTGTCAATTTAATTTGCAGGTTCCCAAAGCAGAAAATGAAAGGGTAGAGGAAAAGAATTTTCTCTTCAGCATATTCAAGAGAATCATAAATTTGAGAATATGTAATTTAACATTTTCTAGTGGCCATATTTAAAAAGGCAGAAAGATGTGAAATTAACTTTAATAATATAATCTACTTAGCACAATATAAATGAAGGGCTAGGAGCGTAGCTCAGTGGTAGAGCATTTGCCTGGCATGCACAAGGCCCTGAGTTTAGTCCCTAGCAACACACACATGCGTGCGTGTGCACACACATACGAATTGAGAAATGTTATATTCTTTTCTTTTTCTTTGGTATTTTTGAGATAGGGAGACTATGTAATCTAAGTTGGCTTCAAACTCCCAGCAATTGTCCTGTCTCACCCTCCAGAGTGCTAGAATTTCAGGCATGTGCCATCTAGCCTGACCTGAGATACTTCTATATATATATTTTGTTTGTTTGTTTTGATTTTACGCTTACTACACATCTCAGTGTGTATGTATCTCTCTTAGGACTAGCCACACACCAAGGGCCCAACAACCATACATGGCTCGTGGCTGCTGTTCTAGAAGCACAGGTTGAATCAAGATTTGGCTCTTCAGTGTCTGCAATTGTAGTGACAGAGGTCATGCTGGAAGGTGGTTTCCACTGAGCTCATTTTTTTTTTTTTTTTAAGATAGAGGGGCTCTCAGTATGTAGTCCAGGCTGACCGTGAATGCCTTGAACTTCCTATGTAGCCCAGCCTGTTCTCAAACTTACAGGTGTGTTACTACCACGCCCAGCCTGAGCTCATGACTAATTTACTAGGTGTGATCAAAATATATGGTGAATATTTATGTTTTTTTAAAAAAATTTATTATAGTAAGAGATGCACTATTAACCCCCCCCCAAAAAAAAACCTTCTCACTTCAAACACACATCCCATTGTTCTCCCCACTTTCTGAAGCAGCTCTGGAAGTTGTGACAAATACAATGAATGCTGCTGCCAAGTGCCATCCAATGGAAAGGCAGGCTCATAAAAACCTTAGATGTGTTCTCACCTACATTATCCACCAGATCTAATATCCCGGGATTTCCACTCTTCCTAAACTCAAAATGACCATGAAAAGTAAATGTTTTGAATTGATTCAGGGCACTGAGATAGTCACAACAGTGCAACTAAAGATAGTCAGGAAAGAGGACTTCCAGAACTGCTTCAGAAAGTGGCAAGAACAATGGGATAAATAGAATTGCATCACTGGGAAGCCATCCTGACTTAGCAAGGAACCAGTTGCTCGCTTCTCTGGTCTTTGGTTCTTTGTGCCCTTGATGAAAGAACTCAAGACACACAGGTGGCCATTCAGAAGTACAGGTAGAATTTATTGTAAAATAGATGCAGTTGTTTCATCCTCAAATGAGAAAGCAATGCCAAGGAAGTATCTGAACCAAGGGTGAGTTTGGATGTATTTTTATGCCCACAAATGTTACTCCTGGGCTTCAGAGAGCTAGGATAATGATACTTGTGGACAGTTTACCTAGAAGTTACTTTGGACTTGCAAAACACCAGGCCAGTGTTTCCTCGGGGCTTTAAACACATAAGGAGCTTCCAAAAGAAAATCTGAGAAGGATGAATTCTTCATTTAAACCAGGTTCCAGCCCAAGATGGGAGGGTCCTTAAAGAACATTTTGATTTCCTGATATCACTGGGCCATTGGCTACCACAGCCAGGAATGTAGTGTACCTTGCTCTGGAGTGAGCCAGCCAGGTGGCTGTGTCACAGAGCTGTGCACAGTGTGTGACCCTAAGATGTCACTGTGCTCTATGGGATCACTTTAGAACTGAGACTTACAAATGATTAAAAATGCATTATACATTGCAGTAGCAGTGGCAATGTATGCTGTTTTAGATGCCTCCTGCCATTTGTCCCTCAGGCCTGTTAATGTCTAACTATCTGCTTAACAACTGAAGAAAGGGGGAGGAATTTGAGGGAGGTTGATGGCAATGCGTCTTTGACTGTAATACAATTTTAAATTTATAATCACCTTATTTTCAGAGCACACCTCCTCCACGCATGCTTTACCTCTCCCCACTACCTTCACCACTGCAGGTCACAGGACAGAAGTCTGGCTTGGTTCCTGCTCACAGTGGGGTGTAGAGGGGTGTTGAAAAGAAAAGAACTAGAAGTGGGTGTGCTAGAAGCCTGGCGTGGTAGTTCACACCTGTAATCCCAGCACTGAGGTAGGTGGATTGTTGTGAGTTTGAGAGCAGCCTGGGCTACAAAGTGAGCTCAAGGCCAGCCTGAACTGCATAGAGACCCTGTCTCAAAAAGATAAAAAAAAAAAAAATAGAAAAAAGAACTAGGAAATGTCATATAATGAACCAGCTCCTCACCATGGATGTACTCATTATGTATGACAAAGACATACTAATGAAAAAGAAATATAAAAAAAAATTGAGACGCCCATCATGACTCACTTTACCCATGGAGACATGACACTCAGCTAACTGAATTCTGTGAAACTGACCCCACTGTAGTATGCTTATCTTCTGCGGTTCCTGAGCAAGGGTGGATGCCTTTGGGTGAAGAGGACTCAGGAAATGCCTCTTGGAGTCAGGAGGAGGATTTCCAGTTTCCCAGGAGGTGGGAGCCTCAGCCTCAGGGGAAGGTGGTAATTAGGAAGTAGCTCCCAGGGCGGGAGCCTGGAGCCTGACAACATCCTTCCTTTCTCTAAGTTAAAAAGAGTTTGCCTGGAAGCACCTGGGGCCTGAAGGGGGCTGTGCCCTTCAGCAGGGCTCCCTGTTCCATTCCCACTGCCCCTACTCCTGCCCAAATACAGAGGCAAAACCCTCCTCAAGGAGCAGGGTCAGGTGCCAACACTGGCTCTGGCCCTCAGGTGCTGACCAGCCACTTCCACTCAGCTTAGCCTGGGAGTGGTCTGTAGCCTGGGGATGCTGCTACTCCTGCTCAGGGCACCCCAGAACCTTGGCTTTGCCCTTCCAGTGGCTGTAGCCTCTGCCCTAAATAGCCCTCACTTAGGAGGCACTTGTGTTTCTCCAATGTATTGGTTTGCTGGATGGAAGGTTGAAGCAGGAGGGTCATGAGCTTGGGCCTAGGCTAACCAATTTAGTGAGACATTTGTGTCAAAAATAAAAACATAAAAAGGGCTGGGGATGTGGTTCAGTGGGAAGGTACTGGGCTCAATTCCTAATACGGCAAAAAGAAAAAAGGATAGAAAGGGAGGGGAAAAGGGAGGGAAGGAGAAAGGAAGGAGAAAAAAGG